>JAWWQZ010000008.1:0-144993 GCA_033815515.1 Cryptocheilus praepositus | reverse complement strand
AGGGCCGAAAACGCGATATCGGCCGATTTTCGATCTGTCAGCAGATTCGGTTTCTGGGCAGTTTACATGTCGAACTGCACGGTAGAAACGATAAAACAGCTCCTCCGTGCAGTTTTCATACCGAGTCACCGTCCACTGGGCTCAGCGAGAAAACGCGATTTCGGCGCTTCTGAGGGCCGAAAACGCGATATCGGCCGATTTTCGATCTGTCAGCAGATTCGGTTTCTGGGCAGTTTACATGTCGAACTGCACGGTAGAAACGATAAAACAGCTCCTCCGTGCAGTTTTCATACCGAGTCACCGTCCACTGGGCTCAGCGAGAAAACGCGATTTCGGCGCTTCTGAGGGCCGAAAACGCGATATCGGCCGATTTGCGATCTGTCAGCAGATTCGGTTTCTGGGCAGTTTACATGTCGAACTGCACGGTAGAAACGATAAAACAGCTCCTCCGTGCAGTTTTCATACCGAGTCACCGTCCACTGGGCTCAGCGAGAAAACGCGATTTCGGCGCTTCTGAGGGCCGAAAACGCGATATCGGCCGATTTGCGATCTGTCAGCAGATTCGGTTTCTGGGCAGTTTACATGTCGAACTGCACGGTAGAAACGATAAAACAGCTCCTCCGTGCAGTTTTCATACCGAGTCACCGTCCACTGGGCTCAGCGAGAAAACGCGATTTCGGCGCTTCTGAGGGCCGAAAACGCGATATCGGCCGATTTGCGATCTGTCAGCAGATTCGGTTTCTGGGCAGTTTACATGTCGAACTGCACGGTAGAAACGATAAAACAGCTCCTCCGTGCAGTTTTCATACCGAGTCACCGTCCACTGGGCTCAGCGAGAAAACGCGATTTCGGCGCTTCTGAGGGCCGAAAACGCGATATCGGCCGATTTGCGATCTGTCAGCAGATTCGGTTTCTGGGCAGTTTACATGTCGAACTGCACGGTAGAAACGATAAAACAGCTCCTCCGTGCAGTTTTCATACCGAGTCACCGTCCACTGGGCTCAGCGAGAAAACGCGATTTCGGCGCTTCTGAGGGCCGAAAACGCGATATCGGCCGATTTGCGATCTGTCAGCAGATTCGGTTTCTGGGCAGTTTACATGTCGAACTGCACGGTAGAAACGATAAAACAGCTCCTCCGTGCAGTTTTCATACCGAGTCACCGTCCACTGGGCTCAGCGAGAAAACGCGATTTCGGCGCTTCTGAGGGCCGAAAACGCGATATCGGCCGATTTGCGATCTGTCAGCAGATTCGGTTTCTGGGCAGTTTACATGTCGAACTGCACGGTAGAAACGATAAAACAGCTCCTCCGTGCAGTTTTCATACCGAGTCACCGTCCACTGGGCTCAGCGAGAAAACGCGATTTCGGCGCTTCTGAGGGCCGAAAACGCGATATCGGCCGATTTTCGATCTGTCAGCAGATTCGGTTTCTGGGCAGTTTACATGTCGAACTGCACGGTAGAAACGATAAAACAGCTCCTCCGTGCAGTTTTCATACCGAGTCACCGTCCACTGGGCTCAGCGAGAAAACGCGATTTCGGCGCTTCTGAGGGCCGAAAACGCGATATCGGCCGATTTGCGATCTGTCAGCAGATTCGGTTTCTGGGCAGTTTACATGTCGAACTGCACGGTAGAAACGATAAAACAGCTCCTCCGTGCAGTTTTCATACCGAGTCACCGTCCACTGGGCTCAGCGAGAAAACGCGATTTCGGCGCTTCTGAGGGCCGAAAACGCGATATCGGCCGATTTGCGATCTGTCAGCAGATTCGGTTTCTGGGCAGTTTACATGTCGAACTGCACGGTAGAAACGATAAAACAGCTCCTCCGTGCAGTTTTCATACCGAGTCACCGTCCACTGGGCTCAGCGAGAAAACGCGATTTCGGCGCTTCTGAGGGCCGAAAACGCGATATCGGCCGATTTGCGATCTGTCAGCAGATTCGGTTTCTGGGCAGTTTACATGTCGAACTGCACGGTAGAAACGATAAAACAGCTCCTCCGTGCAGTTTTCATACCGAGTCACCGTCCACTGGGCTCAGCGAGAAAACGCGATTTCGGCGCTTCTGAGGGCCGAAAACGCGATATCGGCCGATTTGCGATCTGTCAGCAGATTCGGTTTCTGGGCAGTTTACATGTCGAACTGCACGGTAGAAACGATAAAACAGCTCCTCCGTGCAGTTTTCATACCGAGTCACCGTCCACTGGGCTCAGCGAGAAAACGCGATTTCGGCGCTTCTGAGGGCCGAAAACGCGATATCGGCCGATTTGCGATCTGTCAGCAGATTCGGTTTCTGGGCAGTTTACATGTCGAACTGCACGGTAGAAACGATAAAACAGCTCCTCCGTGCAGTTTTCATACCGAGTCACCGTCCACTGGGCTCAGCGAGAAAACGCGATTTCGGCGCTTCTGAGGGCCGAAAACGCGATATCGGCCGATTTTCGATCTGTCAGCAGATTCGGTTTCTGGGCAGTTTACATGTCGAACTGCACGGTAGAAACGATAAAACAGCTCCTCCGTGCAGTTTTCATACCGAGTCACCGTCCACTGGGCTCAGCGAGAAAACGCGATTTCGGCGCTTCTGAGGGCCGAAAACGCGATATCGGCCGATTTGCGATCTGTCAGCAGATTCGGTTTCTGGGCAGTTTACATGTCGAACTGCACGGTAGAAACGATAAAACAGCTCCTCCGTGCAGTTTTCATACCGAGTCACCGTCCACTGGGCTCAGCGAGAAAACGCGATTTCGGCGCTTCTGAGGGCCGAAAACGCGATATCGGCCGATTTTCGATCTGTCAGCAGATTCGGTTTCTGGGCAGTTTACATGTCGAACTGCACGGTAGAAACGATAAAACAGCTCCTCCGTGCAGTTTTCATACCGAGTCACCGTCCACTGGGCTCAGCGAGAAAACGCGATTTCGGCGCTTCTGAGGGCCGAAAACGCGATATCGGCCGATTTTCGATCTGTCAGCAGATTCGGTTTCTGGGCAGTTTACATGTCGAACTGCACGGTAGAAACGATAAAACAGCTCCTCCGTGCAGTTTTCATACCGAGTCACCGTCCACTGGGCTCAGCGAGAAAACGCGATTTCGGCGCTTCTGAGGGCCGAAAACGCGATATCGGCCGATTTGCGATCTGTCAGCAGATTCGGTTTCTGGGCAGTTTACATGTCGAACTGCACGGTAGAAACGATAAAACAGCTCCTCCGTGCAGTTTTCATACCGAGTCACCGTCCACTGGGCTCAGCGAGAAAACGCGATTTCGGCGCTTCTGAGGGCCGAAAACGCGATATCGGCCGATTTGCGATCTGTCAGCAGATTCGGTTTCTGGGCAGTTTACATGTCGAACTGCACGGTAGAAACGATAAAACAGCTCCTCCGTGCAGTTTTCATACCGAGTCACCGTCCACTGGGCTCAGCGAGAAAACGCGATTTCGGCGCTTCTGAGGGCCGAAAACGCGATATCGGCCGATTTGCGATCTGTCAGCAGATTCGGTTTCTGGGCAGTTTACATGTCGAACTGCACGGTAGAAACGATAAAACAGCTCCTCCGTGCAGTTTTCATACCGAGTCACCGTCCACTGGGCTCAGCGAGAAAACGCGATTTCGGCGCTTCTGAGGGCCGAAAACGCGATATCGGCCGATTTGCGATCTGTCAGCAGATTCGGTTTCTGGGCAGTTTACATGTCGAACTGCACGGTAGAAACGATAAAACAGCTCCTCCGTGCAGTTTTCATACCGAGTCACCGTCCACTGGGCTCAGCGAGAAAACGCGATTTCGGCGCTTCTGAGGGCCGAAAACGCGATATCGGCCGATTTTCGATCTGTCAGCAGATTCGGTTTCTGGGCAGTTTACATGTCGAACTGCACGGTAGAAACGATAAAACAGCTCCTCCGTGCAGTTTTCATACCGAGTCACCGTCCACTGGGCTCAGCGAGAAAACGCGATTTCGGCGCTTCTGAGGGCCGAAAACGCGATATCGGCCGATTTGCGATCTGTCAGCAGATTCGGTTTCTGGGCAGTTTACATGTCGAACTGCACGGTAGAAACGATAAAACAGCTCCTCCGTGCAGTTTTCATACCGAGTCACCGTCCACTGGGCTCAGCGAGAAAACGCGATTTCGGCGCTTCTGAGGGCCGAAAACGCGATATCGGCCGATTTGCGATCTGTCAGCAGATTCGGTTTCTGGGCAGTTTACATGTCGAACTGCACGGTAGAAACGATAAAACAGCTCCTCCGTGCAGTTTTCATACCGAGTCACCGTCCACTGGGCTCAGCGAGAAAACGCGATTTCGGCGCTTCTGAGGGCCGAAAACGCGATATCGGCCGATTTGCGATCTGTCAGCAGATTCGGTTTCTGGGCAGTTTACATGTCGAACTGCACGGTAGAAACGATAAAACAGCTCCTCCGTGCAGTTTTCATACCGAGTCACCGTCCACTGGGCTCAGCGAGAAAACGCGATTTCGGCGCTTCTGAGGGCCGAAAACGCGATATCGGCCGATTTGCGATCTGTCAGCAGATTCGGTTTCTGGGCAGTTTACATGTCGAACTGCACGGTAGAAACGATAAAACAGCTCCTCCGTGCAGTTTTCATACCGAGTCACCGTCCACTGGGCTCAGCGAGAAAACGCGATTTCGGCTTTTCTGAGGGCCGAAAACGCGATATCGGCCGATTTTCGATCTGTCAGCAGATTCGGTTTCTGGGCAGTTTACATGTCGAACTGCACGGTAGAAACGATAAAACAGCTCCTCCGTGCAGTTTTCATACCGAGTCACCGTCCACTGGGCTCAGCGAGAAAACGCGATTTCGGCGCTTCTGAGGGCCGAAAACGCGATATCGGCCGATTTGCGATCTGTCAGCAGATTCGGTTTCTGGGCAGTTTACATGTCGAACTGCACGGTAGAAACGATAAAACAGCTCCTCCGTGCAGTTTTCATACCGAGTCACCGTCCACTGGGCTCAGCGAGAAAACGCGATTTCGGCGCTTCTGAGGGCCGAAAACGCGATATCGGCCGATTTTCGATCTGTCAGCAGATTCGGTTTCTGGGCAGTTTACATGTCGAACTGCACGGTAGAAACGATAAAACAGCTCCTCCGTGCAGTTTTCATACCGAGTCACCGTCCACTGGGCTCAGCGAGAAACGCGATTTCGGCGCTTCTGAGGGCCGAAAACGCGATATCGGCCGATTTGCGATCTGTCAGCAGATTCGGTTTCTGGGCAGTTTACATGTCGAACTGCACGGTAGAAACGATAAAACAGCTCCTCCGTGCAGTTTTCATACCGAGTCACCGTCCACTGGGCTCAGCGAGAAAACGCGATTTCGGCGCTTCTGAGGGCCGAAAACGCGATATCGGCCGATTTGCGATCTGTCAGCAGATTCGGTTTCTGGGCAGTTTACATGTCGAACTGCACGGTAGAAACGATAAAACAGCTCCTCCGTGCAGTTTTCATACCGAGTCACCGTCCACTGGGCTCAGCGAGAAAACGCGATTTCGGCGCTTCTGAGGGCCGAAAACGCGATATCGGCCGATTTGCGATCTGTCAGCAGATTCGGTTTCTGGGCAGTTTACATGTCGAACTGCACGGTAGAAACGATAAAACAGCTCCTCCGTGCAGTTTTCATACCGAGTCACCGTCCACTGGGCTCAGCGAGAAAACGCGATTTCGGCGCTTCTGAGGGCCGAAAACGCGATATCGGCCGATTTGCGATCTGTCAGCAGATTCGGTTTCTGGGCAGTTTACATGTCGAACTGCACGGTAGAAACGATAAAACAGCTCCTCCGTGCAGTTTTCATACCGAGTCACCGTCCACTGGGCTCAGCGAGAAAACGCGATTTCGGCGCTTCTGAGGGCCGAAAACGCGATATCGGCCGATTTGCGATCTGTCAGCAGATTCGGTTTCTGGGCAGTTTACATGTCGAACTGCACGGTAGAAACGATAAAACAGCTCCTCCGTGCAGTTTTCATACCGAGTCACCGTCCACTGGGCTCAGCGAGAAAACGCGATTTCGGCGCTTCTGAGGGCCGAAAACGCGATATCGGCCGATTTGCGATCTGTCAGCAGATTCGGTTTCTGGGCAGTTTACATGTCGAACTGCACGGTAGAAACGATAAAACAGCTCCTCCGTGCAGTTTTCATACCGAGTCACCGTCCACTGGGCTCAGCGAGAAAACGCGATTTCGGCGCTTCTGAGGGCCGAAAACGCGATATCGGCCGATTTGCGATCTGTCAGCAGATTCGGTTTCTGGGCAGTTTACATGTCGAACTGCACGGTAGAAACGATAAAACAGCTCCTCCGTGCAGTTTTCATACCGAGTCACCGTCCACTGGGCTCAGCGAGAAAACGCGATTTCGGCGCTTCTGAGGGCCGAAAACGCGATATCGGCCGATTTGCGATCTGTCAGCAGATTCGGTTTCTGGGCAGTTTACATGTCGAACTGCACGGTAGAAACGATAAAACAGCTCCTCCGTGCAGTTTTCATACCGAGTCACCGTCCACTGGGCTCAGCGAGAAAACGCGATTTCGGCGCTTCTGAGGGCCGAAAACGCGATATCGGCCGATTTGCGATCTGTCAGCAGATTCGGTTTCTGGGCAGTTTACATGTCGAACTGCACGGTAGAAACGATAAAACAGCTCCTCCGTGCAGTTTTCATACCGAGTCACCGTCCACTGGGCTCAGCGAGAAAACGCGATTTCGGCGCTTCTGAGGGCCGAAAACGCGATATCGGCCGATTTTCGATCTGTCAGCAGATTCGGTTTCTGGGCAGTTTACATGTCGAACTGCACGGTAGAAACGATAAAACAGCTCCTCCGTGCAGTTTTCATACCGAGTCACCGTCCACTGGGCTCAGCGAGAAAACGCGATTTCGGCGCTTCTGAGGGCCGAAAACGCGATATCGGCCGATTTGCGATCTGTCAGCAGATTCGGTTTCTGGGCAGTTTACATGTCGAACTGCACGGTAGAAACGATAAAACAGCTCCTCCGTGCAGTTTTCATACCGAGTCACCGTCCACTGGGCTCAGCGAGAAAACGCGATTTCGGCGCTTCTGAGGGCCGAAAACGCGATATCGGCCGATTTGCGATCTGTCAGCAGATTCGGTTTCTGGGCAGTTTACATGTCGAACTGCACGGTAGAAACGATAAAACAGCTCCTCCGTGCAGTTTTCATACCGAGTCACCGTCCACTGGGCTCAGCGAGAAAACGCGATTTCGGCGCTTCTGAGGGCCGAAAACGCGATATCGGCCGATTTTCGATCTGTCAGCAGATTCGGTTTCTGGGCAGTTTACATGTCGAACTGCACGGTAGAAACGATAAAACAGCTCCTCCGTGCAGTTTTCATACCGAGTCACCGTCCACTGGGCTCAGCGAGAAAACGCGATTTCGGCGCTTCTGAGGGCCGAAAACGCGATATCGGCCGATTTGCGATCTGTCAGCAGATTCGGTTTCTGGGCAGTTTACATGTCGAACTGCACGGTAGAAACGATAAAACAGCTCCTCCGTGCAGTTTTCATACCGAGTCACCGTCCACTGGGCTCAGCGAGAAAACGCGATTTCGGCGCTTCTGAGGGCCGAAAACGCGATATCGGCCGATTTTCGATCTGTCAGCAGATTCGGTTTCTGGGCAGTTTACATGTCGAACTGCACGGTAGAAACGATAAAACAGCTCCTCCGTGCAGTTTTCATACCGAGTCACCGTCCACTGGGCTCAGCGAGAAAACGCGATTTCGGCGCTTCTGAGGGCCGAAAACGCGATATCGGCCGATTTGCGATCTGTCAGCAGATTCGGTTTCTGGGCAGTTTACATGTCGAACTGCACGGTAGAAACGATAAAACAGCTCCTCCGTGCAGTTTTCATACCGAGTCACCGTCCACTGGGCTCAGCGAGAAAACGCGATTTCGGCGCTTCTGAGGGCCGAAAACGCGATATCGGCCGATTTTCGATCTGTCAGCAGATTCGGTTTCTGGGCAGTTTACATGTCGAACTGCACGGTAGAAACGATAAAACAGCTCCTCCGTGCAGTTTTCATACCGAGTCACCGTCCACTGGGCTCAGCGAGAAAACGCGATTTCGGCGCTTCTGAGGGCCGAAAACGCGATATCGGCCGATTTGCGATCTGTCAGCAGATTCGGTTTCTGGGCAGTTTACATGTCGAACTGCACGGTAGAAACGATAAAACAGCTCCTCCGTGCAGTTTTCATACCGAGTCACCGTCCACTGGGCTCAGCGAGAAAACGCGATTTCGGCGCTTCTGAGGGCCGAAAACGCGATATCGGCCGATTTTCGATCTGTCAGCAGATTCGGTTTCTGGGCAGTTTACATGTCGAACTGCACGGTAGAAACGATAAAACAGCTCCTCCGTGCAGTTTTCATACCGAGTCACCGTCCACTGGGCTCAGCGAGAAAACGCGATTTCGGCGCTTCTGAGGGCCGAAAACGCGATATCGGCCGATTTGCGATCTGTCAGCAGATTCGGTTTCTGGGCAGTTTACATGTCGAACTGCACGGTAGAAACGATAAAACAGCTCCTCCGTGCAGTTTTCATACCGAGTCACCGTCCACTGGGCTCAGCGAGAAAACGCGATTTCGGCGCTTCTGAGGGCCGAAAACGCGATATCGGCCGATTTGCGATCTGTCAGCAGATTCGGTTTCTGGGCAGTTTACATGTCGAACTGCACGGTAGAAACGATAAAACAGCTCCTCCGTGCAGTTTTCATACCGAGTCACCGTCCACTGGGCTCAGCGAGAAAACGCGATTTCGGCGCTTCTGAGGGCCGAAAACGCGATATCGGCCGATTTGCGATCTGTCAGCAGATTCGGTTTCTGGGCAGTTTACATGTCGAACTGCACGGTAGAAACGATAAAACAGCTCCTCCGTGCAGTTTTCATACCGAGTCACCGTCCACTGGGCTCAGCGAGAAAACGCGATTTCGGCGCTTCTGAGGGCCGAAAACGCGATATCGGCCGATTTGCGATCTGTCAGCAGATTCGGTTTCTGGGCAGTTTACATGTCGAACTGCACGGTAGAAACGATAAAACAGCTCCTCCGTGCAGTTTTCATACCGAGTCACCGTCCACTGGGCTCAGCGAGAAAACGCGATTTCGGCGCTTCTGAGGGCCGAAAACGCGATATCGGCCGATTTGCGATCTGTCAGCAGATTCGGTTTCTGGGCAGTTTACATGTCGAACTGCACGGTAGAAACGATAAAACAGCTCCTCCGTGCAGTTTTCATACCGAGTCACCGTCCACTGGGCTCAGCGAGAAAACGCGATTTCGGCGCTTCTGAGGGCCGAAAACGCGATATCGGCCGATTTTCGATCTGTCAGCAGATTCGGTTTCTGGGCAGTTTACATGTCGAACTGCACGGTAGAAACGATAAAACAGCTCCTCCGTGCAGTTTTCATACCGAGTCACCGTCCACTGGGCTCAGCGAGAAAACGCGATTTCGGCGCTTCTGAGGGCCGAAAACGCGATATCGGCCGATTTGCGATCTGTCAGCAGATTCGGTTTCTGGGCAGTTTACATGTCGAACTGCACGGTAGAAACGATAAAACAGCTCCTCCGTGCAGTTTTCATACCGAGTCACCGTCCACTGGGCTCAGCGAGAAAACGCGATTTCGGCGCTTCTGAGGGCCGAAAACGCGATATCGGCCGATTTGCGATCTGTCAGCAGATTCGGTTTCTGGGCAGTTTACATGTCGAACTGCACGGTAGAAACGATAAAACAGCTCCTCCGTGCAGTTTTCATACCGAGTCACCGTCCACTGGGCTCAGCGAGAAAACGCGATTTCGGCGCTTCTGAGGGCCGAAAACGCGATATCGGCCGATTTGCGATCTGTCAGCAGATTCGGTTTCTGGGCAGTTTACATGTCGAACTGCACGGTAGAAACGATAAAACAGCTCCTCCGTGCAGTTTTCATACCGAGTCACCGTCCACTGGGCTCAGCGAGAAAACGCGATTTCGGCGCTTCTGAGGGCCGAAAACGCGATATCGGCCGATTTGCGATCTGTCAGCAGATTCGGTTTCTGGGCAGTTTACATGTCGAACTGCACGGTAGAAACGATAAAACAGCTCCTCCGTGCAGTTTTCATACCGAGTCACCGTCCACTGGGCTCAGCGAGAAAACGCGATTTCGGCGCTTCTGAGGGCCGAAAACGCGATATCGGCCGATTTGCGATCTGTCAGCAGATTCGGTTTCTGGGCAGTTTACATGTCGAACTGCACGGTAGAAACGATAAAACAGCTCCTCCGTGCAGTTTTCATACCGAGTCACCGTCCACTGGGCTCAGCGAGAAAACGCGATTTCGGCGCTTCTGAGGGCCGAAAACGCGATATCGGCCGATTTGCGATCTGTCAGCAGATTCGGTTTCTGGGCAGTTTACATGTCGAACTGCACGGTAGAAACGATAAAACAGCTCCTCCGTGCAGTTTTCATACCGAGTCACCGTCCACTGGGCTCAGCGAGAAAACGCGATTTCGGCGCTTCTGAGGGCCGAAAACGCGATATCGGCCGATTTGCGATCTGTCAGCAGATTCGGTTTCTGGGCAGTTTACATGTCGAACTGCACGGTAGAAACGATAAAACAGCTCCTCCGTGCAGTTTTCATACCGAGTCACCGTCCACTGGGCTCAGCGAGAAAACGCGATTTCGGCGCTTCTGAGGGCCGAAAACGCGATATCGGCCGATTTGCGATCTGTCAGCAGATTCGGTTTCTGGGCAGTTTACATGTCGAACTGCACGGTAGAAACGATAAAACAGCTCCTCCGTGCAGTTTTCATACCGAGTCACCGTCCACTGGGCTCAGCGAGAAAACGCGATTTCGGCGCTTCTGAGGGCCGAAAACGCGATATCGGCCGATTTGCGATCTGTCAGCAGATTCGGTTTCTGGGCAGTTTACATGTCGAACTGCACGGTAGAAACGATAAAACAGCTCCTCCGTGCAGTTTTCATACCGAGTCACCGTCCACTGGGCTCAGCGAGAAAACGCGATTTCGGCGCTTCTGAGGGCCGAAAACGCGATATCGGCCGATTTGCGATCTGTCAGCAGATTCGGTTTCTGGGCAGTTTACATGTCGAACTGCACGGTAGAAACGATAAAACAGCTCCTCCGTGCAGTTTTCATACCGGTCACCGTCCACTGGGCTCAGCGAGAAAACGCGATTTCGGCGCTTCTGAGGGCCGAAAACGCGATATCGGCCGATTTGCGATCTGTCAGCAGATTCGGTTTCTGGGCAGTTTACATGTCGAACTGCACGGTAGAAACGATAAAACAGCTCCTCCGTGCAGTTTTCATACCGAGTCACCGTCCACTGGGCTCAGCGAGAAAACGCGATTTCGGCGCTTCTGAGGGCCGAAAACGCGATATCGGCCGATTTGCGATCTGTCAGCAGATTCGGTTTCTGGGCAGTTTACATGTCGAACTGCACGGTAGAAACGATAAAACAGCTCCTCCGTGCAGTTTTCATACCGAGTCACCGTCCACTGGGCTCAGCGAGAAAACGCGATTTCGGCGCTTCTGAGGGCCGAAAACGCGATATCGGCCGATTTGCGATCTGTCAGCAGATTCGGTTTCTGGGCAGTTTACATGTCGAACTGCACGGTAGAAACGATAAAACAGCTCCTCCGTGCAGTTTTCATACCGAGTCACCGTCCACTGGGCTCAGCGAGAAAACGCGATTTCGGCGCTTCTGAGGGCCGAAAACGCGATATCGGCCGATTTGCGATCTGTCAGCAGATTCGGTTTCTGGGCAGTTTACATGTCGAACTGCACGGTAGAAACGATAAAACAGCTCCTCCGTGCAGTTTTCATACCGAGTCACCGTCCACTGGGCTCAGCGAGAAAACGCGATTTCGGCGCTTCTGAGGGCCGAAAACGCGATATCGGCCGATTTTCGATCTGTCAGCAGATTCGGTTTCTGGGCAGTTTACATGTCGAACTGCACGGTAGAAACGATAAAACAGCTCCTCCGTGCAGTTTTCATACCGAGTCACCGTCCACTGGGCTCAGCGAGAAAACGCGATTTCGGCGCTTCTGAGGGCCGAAAACGCGATATCGGCCGATTTGCGATCTGTCAGCAGATTCGGTTTCTGGGCAGTTTACATGTCGAACTGCACGGTAGAAACGATAAAACAGCTCCTCCGTGCAGTTTTCATACCGAGTCACCGTCCACTGGGCTCAGCGAGAAAACGCGATTTCGGCGCTTCTGAGGGCCGAAAACGCGATATCGGCCGATTTGCGATCTGTCAGCAGATTCGGTTTCTGGGCAGTTTACATGTCGAACTGCACGGTAGAAACGATAAAACAGCTCCTCCGTGCAGTTTTCATACCGAGTCACCGTCCACTGGGCTCAGCGAGAAAACGCGATTTCGGCGCTTCTGAGGGCCGAAAACGCGATATCGGCCGATTTGCGATCTGTCAGCAGATTCGGTTTCTGGGCAGTTTACATGTCGAACTGCACGGTAGAAACGATAAAACAGCTCCTCCGTGCAGTTTTCATACCGAGTCACCGTCCACTGGGCTCAGCGAGAAAACGCGATTTCGGCGCTTCTGAGGGCCGAAAACGCGATATCGGCCGATTTTCGATCTGTCAGCAGATTCGGTTTCTGGGCAGTTTACATGTCGAACTGCACGGTAGAAACGATAAAACAGCTCCTCCGTGCAGTTTTCATACCGAGTCACCGTCCACTGGGCTCAGCGAGAAAACGCGATTTCGGCGCTTCTGAGGGCCGAAAACGCGATATCGGCCGATTTGCGATCTGTCAGCAGATTCGGTTTCTGGGCAGTTTACATGTCGAACTGCACGGTAGAAACGATAAAACAGCTCCTCCGTGCAGTTTTCATACCGAGTCACCGTCCACTGGGCTCAGCGAGAAAACGCGATTTCGGCGCTTCTGAGGGCCGAAAACGCGATATCGGCCGATTTTCGATCTGTCAGCAGATTCGGTTTCTGGGCAGTTTACATGTCGAACTGCACGGTAGAAACGATAAAACAGCTCCTCCGTGCAGTTTTCATACCGAGTCACCGTCCACTGGGCTCAGCGAGAAAACGCGATTTCGGCGCTTCTGAGGGCCGAAAACGCGATATCGGCCGATTTGCGATCTGTCAGCAGATTCGGTTTCTGGGCAGTTTACATGTCGAACTGCACGGTAGAAACGATAAAACAGCTCCTCCGTGCAGTTTTCATACCGAGTCACCGTCCACTGGGCTCAGCGAGAAAACGCGATTTCGGCGCTTCTGAGGGCCGAAAACGCGATATCGGCCGATTTGCGATCTGTCAGCAGATTCGGTTTCTGGGCAGTTTACATGTCGAACTGCACGGTAGAAACGATAAAACAGCTCCTCCGTGCAGTTTTCATACCGAGTCACCGTCCACTGGGCTCAGCGAGAAAACGCGATTTCGGCGCTTCTGAGGGCCGAAAACGCGATATCGGCCGATTTGCGATCTGTCAGCAGATTCGGTTTCTGGGCAGTTTACATGTCGAACTGCACGGTAGAAACGATAAAACAGCTCCTCCGTGCAGTTTTCATACCGAGTCACCGTCCACTGGGCTCAGCGAGAAAACGCGATTTCGGCGCTTCTGAGGGCCGAAAACGCGATATCGGCCGATTTTCGATCTGTCAGCAGATTCGGTTTCTGGGCAGTTACATGTCGAACTGCACGGTAGAAACGATAAAACAGCTCCTCCGTGCAGTTTTCATACCGAGTCACCGTCCACTGGGCTCAGCGAGAAAACGCGATTTCGGCGCTTCTGAGGGCCGAAAACGCGATATCGGCCGATTTGCGATCTGTCAGCAGATTCGGTTTCTGGGCAGTTTACATGTCGAACTGCACGGTAGAAACGATAAAACAGCTCCTCCGTGCAGTTTTCATACCGAGTCACCGTCCACTGGGCTCAGCGAGAAAACGCGATTTCGGCGCTTCTGAGGGCCGAAAACGCGATATCGGCCGATTTGCGATCTGTCAGCAGATTCGGTTTCTGGGCAGTTTACATGTCGAACTGCACGGTAGAAACGATAAAACAGCTCCTCCGTGCAGTTTTCATACCGAGTCACCGTCCACTGGGCTCAGCGAGAAAACGCGATTTCGGCGCTTCTGAGGGCCGAAAACGCGATATCGGCCGATTTGCGATCTGTCAGCAGATTCGGTTTCTGGGCAGTTTACATGTCGAACTGCACGGTAGAAACGATAAAACAGCTCCTCCGTGCAGTTTTCATACCGAGTCACCGTCCACTGGGCTCAGCGAGAAAACGCGATTTCGGCGCTTCTGAGGGCCGAAAACGCGATATCGGCCGATTTGCGATCTGTCAGCAGATTCGGTTTCTGGGCAGTTTACATGTCGAACTGCACGGTAGAAACGATAAAACAGCTCCTCCGTGCAGTTTTCATACCGAGTCACCGTCCACTGGGCTCAGCGAGAAAACGCGATTTCGGCGCTTCTGAGGGCCGAAAACGCGATATCGGCCGATTTGCGATCTGTCAGCAGATTCGGTTTCTGGGCAGTTTACATGTCGAACTGCACGGTAGAAACGATAAAACAGCTCCTCCGTGCAGTTTTCATACCGAGTCACCGTCCACTGGGCTCAGCGAGAAAACGCGATTTCGGCGCTTCTGAGGGCCGAAAACGCGATATCGGCCGATTTGCGATCTGTCAGCAGATTCGGTTTCTGGGCAGTTTACATGTCGAACTGCACGGTAGAAACGATAAAACAGCTCCTCCGTGCAGTTTTCATACCGAGTCACCGTCCACTGGGCTCAGCGAGAAAACGCGATTTCGGCGCTTCTGAGGGCCGAAAACGCGATATCGGCCGATTTGCGATCTGTCAGCAGATTCGGTTTCTGGGCAGTTTACATGTCGAACTGCACGGTAGAAACGATAAAACAGCTCCTCCGTGCAGTTTTCATACCGAGTCACCGTCCACTGGGCTCAGCGAGAAAACGCGATTTCGGCGCTTCTGAGGGCCGAAAACGCGATATCGGCCGATTTGCGATCTGTCAGCAGATTCGGTTTCTGGGCAGTTTACATGTCGAACTGCACGGTAGAAACGATAAAACAGCTCCTCCGTGCAGTTTTCATACCGAGTCACCGTCCACTGGGCTCAGCGAGAAAACGCGATTTCGGCGCTTCTGAGGGCCGAAAACGCGATATCGGCCGATTTGCGATCTGTCAGCAGATTCGGTTTTCTGGGCAGTTTACATGTCGAACTGCACGGTAGAAACGATAAAACAGCTCCTCCGTGCAGTTTTCATACCGAGTCACCGTCCACTGGGCTCAGCGAGAAAACGCGATTTCGGCGCTTCTGAGGGCCGAAAACGCGATATCGGCCGATTTGCGATCTGTCAGCAGATTCGGTTTCTGGGCAGTTTACATGTCGAACTGCACGGTAGAAACGATAAAACAGCTCCTCCGTGCAGTTTTCATACCGAGTCACCGTCCACTGGGCTCAGCGAGAAAACGCGATTTCGGCGCTTCTGAGGGCCGAAAACGCGATATCGGCCGATTTGCGATCTGTCAGCAGATTCGGTTTCTGGGCAGTTTACATGTCGAACTGCACGGTAGAAACGATAAAACAGCTCCTCCGTGCAGTTTTCATACCGAGTCACCGTCCACTGGGCTCAGCGAGAAAACGCGATTTCGGCGCTTCTGAGGGCCGAAAACGCGATATCGGCCGATTTGCGATCTGTCAGCAGATTCGGTTTCTGGGCAGTTTACATGTCGAACTGCACGGTAGAAACGATAAAACAGCTCCTCCGTGCAGTTTTCATACCGAGTCACCGTCCACTGGGCTCAGCGAGAAAACGCGATTTCGGCGCTTCTGAGGGCCGAAAACGCGATATCGGCCGATTTGCGATCTGTCAGCAGATTCGGTTTCTGGGCAGTTTACATGTCGAACTGCACGGTAGAAACGATAAAACAGCTCCTCCGTGCAGTTTTCATACCGAGTCACCGTCCACTGGGCTCAGCGAGAAAACGCGATTTCGGCGCTTCTGAGGGCCGAAAACGCGATATCGGCCGATTTGCGATCTGTCAGCAGATTCGGTTTCTGGGCAGTTTACATGTCGAACTGCACGGTAGAAACGATAAAACAGCTCCTCCGTGCAGTTTTCATACCGAGTCACCGTCCACTGGGCTCAGCGAGAAAACGCGATTTCGGCGCTTCTGAGGGCCGAAAACGCGATATCGGCCGATTTTCGATCTGTCAGCAGATTCGGTTTCTGGGCAGTTTACATGTCGAACTGCACGGTAGAAACGATAAAACAGCTCCTCCGTGCAGTTTTCATACCGAGTCACCGTCCACTGGGCTCAGCGAGAAAACGCGATTTCGGCGCTTCTGAGGGCCGAAAACGCGATATCGGCCGATTTGCGATCTGTCAGCAGATTCGGTTTCTGGGCAGTTTACATGTCGAACTGCACGGTAGAAACGATAAAACAGCTCCTCCGTGCAGTTTTCATACCGAGTCACCGTCCACTGGGCTCAGCGAGAAAACGCGATTTCGGCGCTTCTGAGGGCCGAAAACGCGATATCGGCCGATTTGCGATCTGTCAGCAGATTCGGTTTCTGGGCAGTTTACATGTCGAACTGCACGGTAGAAACGATAAAACAGCTCCTCCGTGCAGTTTTCATACCGAGTCACCGTCCACTGGGCTCAGCGAGAAAACGCGATTTCGGCGCTTCTGAGGGCCGAAAACGCGATATCGGCCGATTTGCGATCTGTCAGCAGATTCGGTTTCTGGGCAGTTTACATGTCGAACTGCACGGTAGAAACGATAAAACAGCTCCTCCGTGCAGTTTTCATACCGAGTCACCGTCCACTGGGCTCAGCGAGAAAACGCGATTTCGGCGCTTCTGAGGGCCGAAAACGCGATATCGGCCGATTTGCGATCTGTCAGCAGATTCGGTTTCTGGGCAGTTTACATGTCGAACTGCACGGTAGAAACGATAAAACAGCTCCTCCGTGCAGTTTTCATACCGAGTCACCGTCCACTGGGCTCAGCGAGAAAACGCGATTTCGGCGCTTCTGAGGGCCGAAAACGCGATATCGGCCGATTTTCGATCTGTCAGCAGATTCGGTTTCTGGGCAGTTTACATGTCGAACTGCACGGTAGAAACGATAAAACAGCTCCTCCGTGCAGTTTTCATACCGAGTCACCGTCCACTGGGCTCAGCGAGAAAACGCGATTTCGGCGCTTCTGAGGGCCGAAAACGCGATATCGGCCGATTTGCGATCTGTCAGCAGATTCGGTTTCTGGGCAGTTTACATGTCGAACTGCACGGTAGAAACGATAAAACAGCTCCTCCGTGCAGTTTTCATACCGAGTCACCGTCCACTGGGCTCAGCGAGAAAACGCGATTTCGGCGCTTCTGAGGGCCGAAAACGCGATATCGGCCGATTTTCGATCTGTCAGCAGATTCGGTTTCTGGGCAGTTTACATGTCGAACTGCACGGTAGAAACGATAAAACAGCTCCTCCGTGCAGTTTTCATACCGAGTCACCGTCCACTGGGCTCAGCGAGAAAACGCGATTTCGGCGCTTCTGAGGGCCGAAAACGCGATATCGGCCGATTTGCGATCTGTCAGCAGATTCGGTTTCTGGGCAGTTTACATGTCGAACTGCACGGTAGAAACGATAAAACAGCTCCTCCGTGCAGTTTTCATACCGAGTCACCGTCCACTGGGCTCAGCGAGAAAACGCGATTTCGGCGCTTCTGAGGGCCGAAAACGCGATATCGGCCGATTTGCGATCTGTCAGCAGATTCGGTTTCTGGGCAGTTTACATGTCGAACTGCACGGTAGAAACGATAAAACAGCTCCTCCGTGCAGTTTTCATACCGAGTCACCGTCCACTGGGCTCAGCGAGAAAACGCGATTTCGGCGCTTCTGAGGGCCGAAAACGCGATATCGGCCGATTTGCGATCTGTCAGCAGATTCGGTTTCTGGGCAGTTTACATGTCGAACTGCACGGTAGAAACGATAAAACAGCTCCTCCGTGCAGTTTTCATACCGAGTCACCGTCCACTGGGCTCAGCGAGAAAACGCGATTTCGGCGCTTCTGAGGGCCGAAAACGCGATATCGGCCGATTTTCGATCTGTCAGCAGATTCGGTTTCTGGGCAGTTTACATGTCGAACTGCACGGTAGAAACGATAAAACAGCTCCTCCGTGCAGTTTTCATACCGAGTCACCGTCCACTGGGCTCAGCGAGAAAACGCGATTTCGGCGCTTCTGAGGGCCGAAAACGCGATATCGGCCGATTTGCGATCTGTCAGCAGATTCGGTTTCTGGGCAGTTTACATGTCGAACTGCACGGTAGAAACGATAAAACAGCTCCTCCGTGCAGTTTTCATACCGAGTCACCGTCCACTGGGCTCAGCGAGAAAACGCGATTTCGGCGCTTCTGAGGGCCGAAAACGCGATATCGGCCGATTTGCGATCTGTCAGCAGATTCGGTTTCTGGGCAGTTTACATGTCGAACTGCACGGTAGAAACGATAAAACAGCTCCTCCGTGCAGTTTTCATACCGAGTCACCGTCCACTGGGCTCAGCGAGAAAACGCGATTTCGGCGCTTCTGAGGGCCGAAAACGCGATATCGGCCGATTTTCGATCTGTCAGCAGATTCGGTTTCTGGGCAGTTTACATGTCGAACTGCACGGTAGAAACGATAAAACAGCTCCTCCGTGCAGTTTTCATACCGAGTCACCGTCCACTGGGCTCAGCGAGAAAACGCGATTTCGGCGCTTCTGAGGGCCGAAAACGCGATATCGGCCGATTTGCGATCTGTCAGCAGATTCGGTTTCTGGGCAGTTTACATGTCGAACTGCACGGTAGAAACGATAAAACAGCTCCTCCGTGCAGTTTTCATACCGAGTCACCGTCCACTGGGCTCAGCGAGAAAACGCGATTTCGGCGCTTCTGAGGGCCGAAAACGCGATATCGGCCGATTTTCGATCTGTCAGCAGATTCGGTTTCTGGGCAGTTTACATGTCGAACTGCACGGTAGAAACGATAAAACAGCTCCTCCGTGCAGTTTTCATACCGAGTCACCGTCCACTGGGCTCAGCGAGAAAACGCGATTTCGGCGCTTCTGAGGGCCGAAAACGCGATATCGGCCGATTTGCGATCTGTCAGCAGATTCGGTTTCTGGGCAGTTTACATGTCGAACTGCACGGTAGAAACGATAAAACAGCTCCTCCGTGCAGTTTTCATACCGAGTCACCGTCCACTGGGCTCAGCGAGAAAACGCGATTTCGGCGCTTCTGAGGGCCGAAAACGCGATATCGGCCGATTTGCGATCTGTCAGCAGATTCGGTTTCTGGGCAGTTTACATGTCGAACTGCACGGTAGAAACGATAAAACAGCTCCTCCGTGCAGTTTTCATACCGAGTCACCGTCCACTGGGCTCAGCGAGAAAACGCGATTTCGGCGCTTCTGAGGGCCGAAAACGCGATATCGGCCGATTTTCGATCTGTCAGCAGATTCGGTTTCTGGGCAGTTTACATGTCGAACTGCACGGTAGAAACGATAAAACAGCTCCTCCGTGCAGTTTTCATACCGAGTCACCGTCCACTGGGCTCAGCGAGAAAACGCGATTTCGGCGCTTCTGAGGGCCGAAAACGCGATATCGGCCGATTTTCGATCTGTCAGCAGATTCGGTTTCTGGGCAGTTTACATGTCGAACTGCACGGTAGAAACGATAAAACAGCTCCTCCGTGCAGTTTTCATACCGAGTCACCGTCCACTGGGCTCAGCGAGAAAACGCGATTTCGGCGCTTCTGAGGGCCGAAAACGCGATATCGGCCGATTTGCGATCTGTCAGCAGATTCGGTTTCTGGGCAGTTTACATGTCGAACTGCACGGTAGAAACGATAAAACAGCTCCTCCGTGCAGTTTTCATACCGAGTCACCGTCCACTGGGCTCAGCGAGAAAACGCGATTTCGGCGCTTCTGAGGGCCGAAAACGCGATATCGGCCGATTTGCGATCTGTCAGCAGATTCGGTTTCTGGGCAGTTTACATGTCGAACTGCACGGTAGAAACGATAAAACAGCTCCTCCGTGCAGTTTTCATACCGAGTCACCGTCCACTGGGCTCAGCGAGAAAACGCGATTTCGGCGCTTCTGAGGGCCGAAAACGCGATATCGGCCGATTTTCGATCTGTCAGCAGATTCGGTTTCTGGGCAGTTTACATGTCGAACTGCACGGTAGAAACGATAAAACAGCTCCTCCGTGCAGTTTTCATACCGAGTCACCGTCCACTGGGCTCAGCGAGAAAACGCGATTTCGGCGCTTCTGAGGGCCGAAAACGCGATATCGGCCGATTTGCGATCTGTCAGCAGATTCGGTTTCTGGGCAGTTTACATGTCGAACTGCACGGTAGAAACGATAAAACAGCTCCTCCGTGCAGTTTTCATACCGAGTCACCGTCCACTGGGCTCAGCGAGAAAACGCGATTTCGGCGCTTCTGAGGGCCGAAAACGCGATATCGGCCGATTTGCGATCTGTCAGCAGATTCGGTTTCTGGGCAGTTTACATGTCGAACTGCACGGTAGAAACGATAAAACAGCTCCTCCGTGCAGTTTTCATACCGAGTCACCGTCCACTGGGCTCAGCGAGAAAACGCGGCTTCTGAGGGTCGAAAACGCGATATCGGCCGATTTGCGATCTGTCAGCAGATTCGGTTTCTGGGCAGTTTACATGTCGAACTGCACGGTAGAAACGATAAAACAGCTCCTCCGTGCAGTTTTCGTACCGAGTCACCGTCCACTGGGCTCAGCGAGAAAACGCGATTTCGGCGCTTCTGAGGGCCGAAAACGCGATATCGGCCGATTTGCGATCTGTCAGCAGATTCGGTTTCTGGGCAGTTTACATGTCGAACTGCACGGTAGAAACGATAAAACAGCTCCTCCGTGCAGTTTTCATACCGAGTCACCGTCCACTGGGCTCAGCGAGAAAACGCGATTTCGGTGCTTCTGAGGGCCGAAAACGCGATATCGGCCACCGAGTCACCGTCCACTGGGCTCAGCGAGAAAACGCGATTTCGGCGCTTCTGAGGGCCGAAAACGCGATATCGGCCGATTTTCGATCTGTCAGCAGATTCGGTTTCTGGGCAGTTTACATGTCGAACTGCACGGTAGAAACGATAAAACAGCTCCTCCGTGCAGTTTTCATACCGAGTCACCGTCCACTGGGCTCAGCGAGAAAACGCGATTTCGGCGCTTCTGAGGGCCGAAAACGCGATATCGGCCGATTTGCGATCTGTCAGCAGATTCGGTTTCTGGGCAGTTTACATGTCGAACTGCACGGTAGAAACGATAAAACAGCTCCTCCGTGCAGTTTTCATACCGAGTCACCGTCCACTGGGCTCAGCGAGAAAACGCGATTTCGGCGCTTCTGAGGGCCGAAAACGCGATATCGGCCGATTTGCGATCTGTCAGCAGATTCGGTTTCTGGGCAGTTTACATGTCGAACTGCACGGTAGAAACGATAAAACAGCTCCTCCGTGCAGTTTTCATACCGAGTCACCGTCCACTGGGCTCAGCGAGAAAACGCGATTTCGGCGCTTCTGAGGGCCGAAAACGCGATATCGGCCGATTTGCGATCTGTCAGCAGATTCGGTTTCTGGGCAGTTTACATGTCGAACTGCACGGTAGAAACGATAAAACAGCTCCTCCGTGCAGTTTTCATACCGAGTCACCGTCCACTGGGCTCAGCGAGAAAACGCGATTTCGGCGCTTCTGAGGGCCGAAAACGCGATATCGGCCGATTTGCGATCTGTCAGCAGATTCGGTTTCTGGGCAGTTTACATGTCGAACTGCACGGTAGAAACGATAAAACAGCTCCTCCGTGCAGTTTTCATACCGAGTCACCGTCCACTGGGCTCAGCGAGAAAACGCGATTTCGGCGCTTCTGAGGGCCGAAAACGCGATATCGGCCGATTTGCGATCTGTCAGCAGATTCGGTTTCTGGGCAGTTTACATGTCGAACTGCACGGTAGAAACGATAAAACAGCTCCTCCGTGCAGTTTTCATACCGAGTCACCGTCCACTGGGCTCAGCGAGAAAACGCGATTTCGGCGCTTCTGAGGGCCGAAAACGCGATATCGGCCGATTTTCGATCTGTCAGCAGATTCGGTTTCTGGGCAGTTTACATGTCGAACTGCACGGTAGAAACGATAAAACAGCTCCTCCGTGCAGTTTTCATACCGAGTCACCGTCCACTGGGCTCAGCGAGAAAACGCGATTTCGGCGCTTCTGAGGGCCGAAAACGCGATATCGGCCGATTTGCGATCTGTCAGCAGATTCGGTTTCTGGGCAGTTTACATGTCGAACTGCACGGTAGAAACGATAAAACAGCTCCTCCGTGCAGTTTTCATACCGAGTCACCGTCCACTGGGCTCAGCGAGAAAACGCGATTTCGGCGCTTCTGAGGGCCGAAAACGCGATATCGGCCGATTTGCGATCTGTCAGCAGATTCGGTTTCTGGGCAGTTTACATGTCGAACTGCACGGTAGAAACGATAAAACAGCTCCTCCGTGCAGTTTTCATACCGAGTCACCGTCCACTGGGCTCAGCGAGAAAACGCGATTTCGGCGCTTCTGAGGGCCGAAAACGCGATATCGGCCGATTTGCGATCTGTCAGCAGATTCGGTTTCTGGGCAGTTTACATGTCGAACTGCACGGTAGAAACGATAAAACAGCTCCTCCGTGCAGTTTTCATACCGAGTCACCGTCCACTGGGCTCAGCGAGAAAACGCGATTTCGGCGCTTCTGAGGGCCGAAAACGCGATATCGGCCGATTTGCGATCTGTCAGCAGATTCGGTTTCTGGGCAGTTTACATGTCGAACTGCACGGTAGAAACGATAAAACAGCTCCTCCGTGCAGTTTTCATACCGAGTCACCGTCCACTGGGCTCAGCGAGAAAACGCGATTTCGGCGCTTCTGAGGGCCGAAAACGCGATATCGGCCGATTTTCGATCTGTCAGCAGATTCGGTTTCTGGGCAGTTTACATGTCGAACTGCACGGTAGAAACGATAAAACAGCTCCTCCGTGCAGTTTTCATACCGAGTCACCGTCCACTGGGCTCAGCGAGAAAACGCGATTTCGGCGCTTCTGAGGGCCGAAAACGCGATATCGGCCGATTTGCGATCTGTCAGCAGATTCGGTTTCTGGGCAGTTTACATGTCGAACTGCACGGTAGAAACGATAAAACAGCTCCTCCGTGCAGTTTTCATACCGAGTCACCGTCCACTGGGCTCAGCGAGAAAACGCGATTTCGGCGCTTCTGAGGGCCGAAAACGCGATATCGGCCGATTTGCGATCTGTCAGCAGATTCGGTTTCTGGGCAGTTTACATGTCGAACTGCACGGTAGAAACGATAAAACAGCTCCTCCGTGCAGTTTTCATACCGAGTCACCGTCCACTGGGCTCAGCGAGAAAACGCGATTTCGGCGCTTCTGAGGGCCGAAAACGCGATATCGGCCGATTTTCGATCTGTCAGCAGATTCGGTTTCTGGGCAGTTTACATGTCGAACTGCACGGTAGAAACGATAAAACAGCTCCTCCGTGCAGTTTTCATACCGAGTCACCGTCCACTGGGCTCAGCGAGAAAACGCGATTTCGGCGCTTCTGAGGGCCGAAAACGCGATATCGGCCGATTTGCGATCTGTCAGCAGATTCGGTTTCTGGGCAGTTTACATGTCGAACTGCACGGTAGAAACGATAAAACAGCTCCTCCGTGCAGTTTTCATACCGAGTCACCGTCCACTGGGCTCAGCGAGAAAACGCGATTTCGGCGCTTCTGAGGGCCGAAAACGCGATATCGGCCGATTTGCGATCTGTCAGCAGATTCGGTTTCTGGGCAGTTTACATGTCGAACTGCACGGTAGAAACGATAAAACAGCTCCTCCGTGCAGTTTTCATACCGAGTCACCGTCCACTGGGCTCAGCGAGAAAACGCGATTTCGGCGCTTCTGAGGGCCGAAAACGCGATATCGGCCGATTTGCGATCTGTCAGCAGATTCGGTTTCTGGGCAGTTTACATGTCGAACTGCACGGTAGAAACGATAAAACAGCTCCTCCGTGCAGTTTTCATACCGAGTCACCGTCCACTGGGCTCAGCGAGAAAACGCGATTTCGGCGCTTCTGAGGGCCGAAAACGCGATATCGGCCGATTTTCGATCTGTCAGCAGATTCGGTTTCTGGGCAGTTTACATGTCGAACTGCACGGTAGAAACGATAAAACAGCTCCTCCGTGCAGTTTTCATACCGAGTCACCGTCCACTGGGCTCAGCGAGAAAACGCGATTTCGGCGCTTCTGAGGGCCGAAAACGCGATATCGGCCGATTTGCGATCTGTCAGCAGATTCGGTTTCTGGGCAGTTTACATGTCGAACTGCACGGTAGAAACGATAAAACAGCTCCTCCGTGCAGTTTTCATACCGAGTCACCGTCCACTGGGCTCAGCGAGAAAACGCGATTTCGGCGCTTCTGAGGGCCGAAAACGCGATATCGGCCGATTTGCGATCTGTCAGCAGATTCGGTTTCTGGGCAGTTTACATGTCGAACTGCACGGTAGAAACGATAAAACAGCTCCTCCGTGCAGTTTTCATACCGAGTCACCGTCCACTGGGCTCAGCGAGAAAACGCGATTTCGGCGCTTCTGAGGGCCGAAAACGCGATATCGGCCGATTTGCGATCTGTCAGCAGATTCGGTTTCTGGGCAGTTTACATGTCGAACTGCACGGTAGAAACGATAAAACAGCTCCTCCGTGCAGTTTTCATACCGAGTCACCGTCCACTGGGCTCAGCGAGAAAACGCGATTTCGGCGCTTCTGAGGGCCGAAAACGCGATATCGGCCGATTTTCGATCTGTCAGCAGATTCGGTTTCTGGGCAGTTTACATGTCGAACTGCACGGTAGAAACGATAAAACAGCTCCTCCGTGCAGTTTTCATACCGAGTCACCGTCCACTGGGCTCAGCGAGAAAACGCGATTTCGGCGCTTCTGAGGGCCGAAAACGCGATATCGGCCGATTTGCGATCTGTCAGCAGATTCGGTTTCTGGGCAGTTTACATGTCGAACTGCACGGTAGAAACGATAAAACAGCTCCTCCGTGCAGTTTTCATACCGAGTCACCGTCCACTGGGCTCAGCGAGAAAACGCGATTTCGGCGCTTCTGAGGGCCGAAAACGCGATATCGGCCGATTTGCGATCTGTCAGCAGATTCGGTTTCTGGGCAGTTTACATGTCGAACTGCACGGTAGAAACGATAAAACAGCTCCTCCGTGCAGTTTTCATACCGAGTCACCGTCCACTGGGCTCAGCGAGAAAACGCGATTTCGGCGCTTCTGAGGGCCGAAAACGCGATATCGGCCGATTTGCGATCTGTCAGCAGATTCGGTTTCTGGGCAGTTTACATGTCGAACTGCACGGTAGAAACGATAAAACAGCTCCTCCGTGCAGTTTTCATACCGAGTCACCGTCCACTGGGCTCAGCGAGAAAACGCGATTTCGGCGCTTCTGAGGGCCGAAAACGCGATATCGGCCGATTTGCGATCTGTCAGCAGATGGTTTCTGGGCAGTTTACATGTCGAACTGCACGGTAGAAACGATAAAACAGCTCCTCCGTGCAGTTTTCATACCGAGTCACCGTCCACTGGGCTCAGCGAGAAAACGCGATTTCGGCGCTTCTGAGGGCCGAAAACGCGATATCGGCCGATTTGCGATCTGTCAGCAGATTCGGTTTCTGGGCAGTTTACATGTCGAACTGCACGGTAGAAACGATAAAACAGCTCCTCCGTGCAGTTTTCATACCGAGTCACCGTCCACTGGGCTCAGCGAGAAAACGCGATTTCGGCGCTTCTGAGGGCCGAAAACGCGATATCGGCCGATTTGCGATCTGTCAGCAGATTCGGTTTCTGGGCAGTTTACATGTCGAACTGCACGGTAGAAACGATAAAACAGCTCCTCCGTGCAGTTTTCATACCGAGTCACCGTCCACTGGGCTCAGCGAGAAAACGCGATTTCGGCGCTTCTGAGGGCCGAAAACGCGATATCGGCCGATTTTCGATCTGTCAGCAGATTCGGTTTCTGGGCAGTTTACATGTCGAACTGCACGGTAGAAACGATAAAACAGCTCCTCCGTGCAGTTTTCATACCGAGTCACCGTCCACTGGGCTCAGCGAGAAAACGCGATTTCGGCGCTTCTGAGGGCCGAAAACGCGATATCGGCCGATTTGCGATCTGTCAGCAGATTCGGTTTCTGGGCAGTTTACATGTCGAACTGCACGGTAGAAACGATAAAACAGCTCCTCCGTGCAGTTTTCATACCGAGTCACCGTCCACTGGGCTCAGCGAGAAAACGCGATTTCGGCGCTTCTGAGGGCCGAAAACGCGATATCGGCCGATTTGCGATCTGTCAGCAGATTCGGTTTCTGGGCAGTTTACATGTCGAACTGCACGGTAGAAACGATAAAACAGCTCCTCCGTGCAGTTTTCATACCGAGTCACCGTCCACTGGGCTCAGCGAGAAAACGCGATTTCGGCGCTTCTGAGGGCCGAAAACGCGATATCGGCCGATTTGCGATCTGTCAGCAGATTCGGTTTCTGGGCAGTTTACATGTCGAACTGCACGGTAGAAACGATAAAACAGCTCCTCCGTGCAGTTTTCATACCGAGTCACCGTCCACTGGGCTCAGCGAGAAAACGCGATTTCGGCGCTTCTGAGGGCCGAAAACGCGATATCGGCCGATTTGCGATCTGTCAGCAGATTCGGTTTCTGGGCAGTTTACATGTCGAACTGCACGGTAGAAACGATAAAACAGCTCCTCCGTGCAGTTTTCATACCGAGTCACCGTCCACTGGGCTCAGCGAGAAAACGCGATTTCGGCGCTTCTGAGGGCCGAAAACGCGATATCGGCCGATTTGCGATCTGTCAGCAGATTCGGTTTCTGGGCAGTTTACATGTCGAACTGCACGGTAGAAACGATAAAACAGCTCCTCCGTGCAGTTTTCATACCGAGTCACCGTCCACTGGGCTCAGCGAGAAAACGCGATTTCGGCGCTTCTGAGGGCCGAAAACGCGATATCGGCCGATTTGCGATCTGTCAGCAGATTCGGTTTCTGGGCAGTTTACATGTCGAACTGCACGGTAGAAACGATAAAACAGCTCCTCCGTGCAGTTTTCATACCGAGTCACCGTCCACTGGGCTCAGCGAGAAAACGCGATTTCGGCGCTTCTGAGGGCCGAAAACGCGATATCGGCCGATTTGCGATCTGTCAGCAGATTCGGTTTCTGGGCAGTTTACATGTCGAACTGCACGGTAGAAACGATAAAACAGCTCCTCCGTGCAGTTTTCATACCGAGTCACCGTCCACTGGGCTCAGCGAGAAAACGCGATTTCGGCGCTTCTGAGGGCCGAAAACGCGATATCGGCCGATTTGCGATCTGTCAGCAGATTCGGTTTCTGGGCAGTTTACATGTCGAACTGCACGGTAGAAACGATAAAACAGCTCCTCCGTGCAGTTTTCATACCGAGTCACCGTCCACTGGGCTCAGCGAGAAAACGCGATTTCGGCGCTTCTGAGGGCCGAAAACGCGATATCGGCCGATTTGCGATCTGTCAGCAGATTCGGTTTCTGGGCAGTTTACATGTCGAACTGCACGGTAGAAACGATAAAACAGCTCCTCCGTGCAGTTTTCATACCGAGTCACCGTCCACTGGGCTCAGCGAGAAAACGCGATTTCGGCGCTTCTGAGGGCCGAAAACGCGATATCGGCCGATTTTCGATCTGTCAGCAGATTCGGTTTCTGGGCAGTTTACATGTCGAACTGCACGGTAGAAACGATAAAACAGCTCCTCCGTGCAGTTTTCATACCGAGTCACCGTCCACTGGGCTCAGCGAGAAAACGCGATTTCGGCGCTTCTGAGGGCCGAAAACGCGATATCGGCCGATTTGCGATCTGTCAGCAGATTCGGTTTCTGGGCAGTTTACATGTCGAACTGCACGGTAGAAACGATAAAACAGCTCCTCCGTGCAGTTTTCATACCGAGTCACCGTCCACTGGGCTCAGCGAGAAAACGCGATTTCGGCGCTTCTGAGGGCCGAAAACGCGATATCGGCCGATTTGCGATCTGTCAGCAGATTCGGTTTCTGGGCAGTTTACATGTCGAACTGCACGGTAGAAACGATAAAACAGCTCCTCCGTGCAGTTTTCATACCGAGTCACCGTCCACTGGGCTCAGCGAGAAAACGCGATTTCGGCGCTTCTGAGGGCCGAAAACGCGATATCGGCCGATTTGCGATCTGTCAGCAGATTCGGTTTCTGGGCAGTTTACATGTCGAACTGCACGGTAGAAACGATAAAACAGCTCCTCCGTGCAGTTTTCATACCGAGTCACCGTCCACTGGGCTCAGCGAGAAAACGCGATTTCGGCGCTTCTGAGGGCCGAAAACGCGATATCGGCCGATTTGCGATCTGTCAGCAGATTCGGTTTCTGGGCAGTTTACATGTCGAACTGCACGGTAGAAACGATAAAACAGCTCCTCCGTGCAGTTTTCACACCGAGTCACCGTCCACTGGGCTCAGCGAGAAAACGCGATTTCGGCGCTTCTGAGGGCCGAAAACGCGATATCGGCCGATTTGCGATCTGTCAGCAGATTCGGTTTCTGGGCAGTTTACATGTCGAACTGCACGGTAGAAACGATAAAACAGCTCCTCCGTGCAGTTTTCATACCGAGTCACCGTCCACTGGGCTCAGCGAGAAAACGCGATTTCGGCGCTTCTGAGGGCCGAAAACGCGATATCGGCCGATTTGCGATCTGTCAGCAGATTCGGTTTCTGGGCAGTTTACATGTCGAACTGCACGGTAGAAACGATAAAACAGCTCCTCCGTGCAGTTTTCATACCGAGTCACCGTCCACTGGGCTCAGCGAGAAAACGCGATTTCGGCGCTTCTGAGGGCCGAAAACGCGATATCGGCCGATTTTCGATCTGTCAGCAGATTCGGTTTCTGGGCAGTTTACATGTCGAACTGCACGGTAGAAACGATAAAACAGCTCCTCCGTGCAGTTTTCATACCGAGTCACCGTCCACTGGGCTCAGCGAGAAAACGCGATTTCGGCGCTTCTGAGGGCCGAAAACGCGATATCGGCCGATTTGCGATCTGTCAGCAGATTCGGTTTCTGGGCAGTTTACATGTCGAACTGCACGGTAGAAACGATAAAACAGCTCCTCCGTGCAGTTTTCATACCGAGTCACCGTCCACTGGGCTCAGCGAGAAAACGCGATTTCGGCGCTTCTGAGGGCCGAAAACGCGATATCGGCCGATTTTCGATCTGTCAGCAGATTCGGTTTCTGGGCAGTTTACATGTCGAACTGCACGGTAGAAACGATAAAACAGCTCCTCCGTGCAGTTTTCATACCGAGTCACCGTCCACTGGGCTCAGCGAGAAAACGCGATTTCGGCGCTTCTGAGGGCCGAAAACGCGATATCATTCGGTTTCTGGCAGTTTACATGTCGAACTGCACGGTAGAAACGATAAAACAGCTCCTCCGTGCAGTTTTCATACCGAGTCACCGTCCACTGGGCTCAGCGAGAAAACGCGATTTCGGCGCTTCTGAGGGCCGAAAACGCGATATCGGCCGATTTGCGATCTGTCAGCAGATTCGGTTTCTGGGCAGTTTACATGTCGAACTGCACGGTAGAAACGATAAAACAGCTCCTCCGTGCAGTTTTCATACCGAGTCACCGTCCACTGGGCTCAGCGAGAAAACGCGATTTCGGCGCTTCTGAGGGCCGAAAACGCGATATCGGCCGATTTGCGATCTGTCAGCAGATTCGGTTTCTGGGCAGTTTACATGTCGAACTGCACGGTAGAAACGATAAAACAGCTCCTCCGTGCAGTTTTCATACCGAGTCACCGTCCACTGGGCTCAGCGAGAAAACGCGATTTCGGCGCTTCTGAGGGCCGAAAACGCGATATCGGCTGATTTGCGATCTCCTCCGTGCAGTTTTCATACCGAGTCACCGTCCACTGGGCTCAGCGAGAAAACGCGATTTCGGCGCTTCTGAGGGCCGAAAACGCGATATCGGCCGATTTGCGATCTGTCAGCAGATTCGGTTTCTGGGCAGTTTACATGTCGAACTGCACGGTAGAAACGATAAAACAGCTCCTCCGTGCAGTTTTCATACCGAGTCACCGTCCACTGGGCTCAGCGAGAAAACGCGATTTCGGCGCTTCTGAGGGCCGAAAACGCGATATCGGCCGATTTTCGATCTGTCAGCAGATTCGGTTTCTGGGCAGTTTACATGTCGAACTGCACGGTAGAAACGATAAAACAGCTCCTCCGTGCAGTTTTCATACCGAGTCACCGTCCACTGGGCTCAGCGAGAAAACGCGATTTCGGCGCTTCTGAGGGCCGAAAACGCGATATCGGCCGATTTGCGATCTGTCAGCAGATTCGGTTTCTGGGCAGTTTACATGTCGAACTGCACGGTAGAAACGATAAAACAGCTCCTCCGTGCAGTTTTCATACCGAGTCACCGTCCACTGGGCTCAGCGAGAAAACGCGATTTCGGCGCTTCTGAGGGCCGAAAACGCGATATCGGCCGATTTGCGATCTGTCAGCAGATTCGGTTTCTGGGCAGTTTACATGTCGAACTGCACGGTAGAAACGATAAAACAGCTCCTCCGTGCAGTTTTCATACCGAGTCACCGTCCACTGGGCTCAGCGAGAAAACGCGATTTCGGCGCTTCTGAGGGCCGAAAACGCGATATCGGCCGATTTGCGATCTGTCAGCAGATTCGGTTTCTGGGCAGTTTACATGTCGAACTGCACGGTAGAAACGATAAAACAGCTCCTCCGTGCAGTTTTCATACCGAGTCACCGTCCACTGGGCTCAGCGAGAAAACGCGATTTCGGCGCTTCTGAGGGCCGAAAACGCGATATCGGCCGATTTGCGATCTGTCAGCAGATTCGGTTTCTGGGCAGTTTACATGTCGAACTGCACGGTAGAAACGATAAAACAGCTCCTCCGTGCAGTTTTCATACCGAGTCACCGTCCACTGGGCTCAGCGAGAAAACGCGATTTCGGCGCTTCTGAGGGCCGAAAAAACGATATCGGCCGATTTGCGATCTGTCAGCAGATTCGGTTTCTGGGCAGTTTACATGTCGAACTGCACGGTAGAAACGATAAAACAGCTCCTCCGTGCAGTTTTCATACCGAGTCACCGTCCACTGGGCTCAGCGAGAAAACGCGATTTCGGCGCTTCTGAGGGCCGAAAACGCGATATCGGCCGATTTGCGATCTGTCAGCAGATTCGGTTTCTGGGCAGTTTACATGTCGAACTGCACGGTAGAAACGATAAAACAGCTCCTCCGTGCAGTTTTCATACCGAGTCACCGTCCACTGGGCTCAGCGAGAAAACGCGATTTCGGCGCTTCTGAGGGCCGAAAACGCGATATCGGCCGATTTTCGATCTGTCAGCAGATTCGGTTTCTGGGCAGTTTACATGTCGAACTGCACGGTAGAAACGATAAAACAGCTCCTCCGTGCAGTTTTCATACCGAGTCACCGTCCACTGGGCTCAGCGAGAAAACGCGATTTCGGCGCTTCTGAGGGCCGAAAACGCGATATCGGCCGATTTGCGATCTGTCAGCAGATTCGGTTTCTGGGCAGTTTACATGTCGAACTGCACGGTAGAAACGATAAAACAGCTCCTCCGTGCAGTTTTCATACCGAGTCACCGTCCACTGGGCTCAGCGAGAAAACGCGATTTCGGCGCTTCTGAGGGCCGAAAACGCGATATCGGCCGATTTGCGATCTGTCAGCAGATTCGGTTTCTGGGCAGTTTACATGTCGAACTGCACGGTAGAAACGATAAAACAGCTCCTCCGTGCAGTTTTCATACCGAGTCACCGTCCACTGGGCTCAGCGAGAAAACGCGATTTCGGCGCTTCTGAGGGCCGAAAACGCGATATCGGCCGATTTTCGATCTGTCAGCAGATTCGGTTTCTGGGCAGTTTACATGTCGAACTGCACGGTAGAAACGATAAAACAGCTCCTCCGTGCAGTTTTCATACCGAGTCACCGTCCACTGGGCTCAGCGAGAAAACGCGATTTCGGCGCTTCTGAGGGCCGAAAACGCGATATCGGCCGATTTGCGATCTGTCAGCAGATTCGGTTTCTGGGCAGTTTACATGTCGAACTGCACGGTAGAAACGATAAAACAGCTCCTCCGTGCAGTTTTCATACCGAGTCACCGTCCACTGGGCTCAGCGAGAAAACGCGATTTCGGCGCTTCTGAGGGCCGAAAACGCGATATCGGCCGATTTGCGATCTGTCAGCAGATTCGGTTTCTGGGCAGTTTACATGTCGAACTGCACGGTAGAAACGATAAAACAGCTCCTCCGTGCAGTTTTCATACCGAGTCACCGTCCACTGGGCTCAGCGAGAAAACGCGATTTCGGCGCTTCTGAGGGCCGAAAACGCGATATCGGCCGATTTGCGATCTGTCAGCAGATTCGGTTTCTGGGCAGTTTACATGTCGAACTGCACGGTAGAAACGATAAAACAGCTCCTCCGTGCAGTTTTCATACCGAGTCACCGTCCACTGGGCTCAGCGAGAAAACGCGATTTCGGCGCTTCTGAGGGCCGAAAACGCGATATCGGCCGATTTGCGATCTGTCAGCAGATTCGGTTTCTGGGCAGTTTACATGTCGAACTGCACGGTAGAAACGATAAAACAGCTCCTCCGTGCAGTTTTCATACCGAGTCACCGTCCACTGGGCTCAGCGAGAAAACGCGATTTCGGCGCTTCTGAGGGCCGAAAACGCGATATCGGCCGATTTGCGATCTGTCAGCAGATTCGGTTTCTGGGCAGTTTACATGTCGAACTGCACGGTAGAAACGATAAAACAGCTCCTCCGTGCAGTTTTCATACCGAGTCACCGTCCACTGGGCTCAGCGAGAAAACGCGATTTCGGCGCTTCTGAGGGCCGAAAACGCGATATCGGCCGATTTGCGATCTGTCAGCAGATTCGGTTTCTGGGCAGTTTACATGTCGAACTGCACGGTAGAAACGATAAAACAGCTCCTCCGTGCAGTTTTCATACCGAGTCACCGTCCACTGGGCTCAGCGAGAAAACGCGATTTCGGCGCTTCTGAGGGCCGAAAACGCGATATCGGCCGATTTGCGATCTGTCAGCAGATTCGGTTTCTGGGCAGTTTACATGTCGAACTGCACGGTAGAAACGATAAAACAGCTCCTCCGTGCAGTTTTCATACCGAGTCACCGTCCACTGGGCTCAGCGAGAAAACGCGATTTCGGCGCTTCTGAGGGCCGAAAACGCGATATCGGCCGATTTTCGATCTGTCAGCAGATTCGGTTTCTGGGCAGTTTACATGTCGAACTGCACGGTAGAAACGATAAAACAGCTCCTCCGTGCAGTTTTCATACCGAGTCACCGTCCACTGGGCTCAGCGAGAAAACGCGATTTCGGCGCTTCTGAGGGCCGAAAACGCGATATCGGCCGATTTGCGATCTGTCAGCAGATTCGGTTTCTGGGCAGTTTACATGTCGAACTGCACGGTAGAAACGATAAAACAGCTCCTCCGTGCAGTTTTCATACCGAGTCACCGTCCACTGGGCTCAGCGAGAAAACGCGATTTCGGCGCTTCTGAGGGCCGAAAACGCGATATCGGCCGATTTGCGATCTGTCAGCAGATTCGGTTTCTGGGCAGTTTACATGTCGAACTGCACGGTAGAAACGATAAAACAGCTCCTCCGTGCAGTTTTCATACCGAGTCACCGTCCACTGGGCTCAGCGAGAAAACGCGATTTCGGCGCTTCTGAGGGCCGAGGGCCGAAAACGCGATATCGGCCGATTTTCGATCTGTCAGCAGATTCGGTTTCTGGGCAGTTTACATGTCGAACTGCACGGTAGAAACGATAAAACAGCTCCTCCGTGCAGTTTTCATACCGAGTCACCGTCCACTGGGCTCAGCGAGAAAACGCGATTTCGGCGCTTCTGAGGGCCGAAAACGCGATATCGGCCGATTTGCGATCTGTCAGCAGATTCGGTTTCTGGGCAGTTTACATGTCGAACTGCACGGTAGAAACGATAAAACAGCTCCTCCGTGCAGTTTTCATACCGAGTCACCGTCCACTGGGCTCAGCGAGAAAACGCGATTTCGGCGCTTCTGAGGGCCGAAAACGCGATATCGGCCGATTTGCGATCTGTCAGCAGATTCGGTTTCTGGGCAGTTTACATGTCGAACTGCACGGTAGAAACGATAAAACAGCTCCTCCGTGCAGTTTTCATACCGAGTCACCGTCCACTGGGCTCAGCGAGAAAACGCGATTTCGGCGCTTCTGAGGGCCGAAAACGCGATATCGGCCGATTTGCGATCTGTCAGCAGATTCGGTTTCTGGGCAGTTTACATGTCGAACTGCACGGTAGAAACGATAAAACAGCTCCTCCGTGCAGTTTTCATACCGAGTCACCGTCCACTGGGCTCAGCGAGAAAACGCGATTTCGGCGCTTCTGAGGGCCGAAAACGCGATATCGGCCGATTTGCGATCTGTCAGCAGATTCGGTTTCTGGGCAGTTTACATGTCGAACTGCACGGTAGAAACGATAAAACAGCTCCTCCGTGCAGTTTTCATACCGAGTCACCGTCCACTGGGCTCAGCGAGAAAACGCGATTTCGGCGCTTCTGAGGGCCGAAAACGCGATATCGGCCGATTTTCGATCTGTCAGCAGATTCGGTTTCTGGGCAGTTTACATGTCGAACTGCACGGTAGAAACGATAAAACAGCTCCTCCGTGCAGTTTTCATACCGAGTCACCGTCCACTGGGCTCAGCGAGAAAACGCGATTTCGGCGCTTCTGAGGGCCGAAAACGCGATATCGGCCGATTTGCGATCTGTCAGCAGATTCGGTTTCTGGGCAGTTTACATGTCGAACTGCACGGTAGAAACGATAAAACAGCTCCTCCGTGCAGTTTTCATACCGAGTCACCGTCCACTGGGCTCAGCGAGAAAACGCGATTTCGGCGCTTCTGAGGGCCGAAAACGCGATATCGGCCGATTTTCGATCTGTCAGCAGATTCGGTTTCTGGGCAGTTTACATGTCGAACTGCACGGTAGAAACGATAAAACAGCTCCTCCGTGCAGTTTTCATACCGAGTCACCGTCCACTGGGCTCAGCGAGAAAACGCGATTTCGGCGCTTCTGAGGGCCGAAAACGCGATATCGGCCGATTTGCGATCTGTCAGCAGATTCGGTTTCTGGGCAGTTTACATCGAACTGCACGGTAGAAACGATAAAACAGCTCCTCCGTGCAGTTTTCATACCGAGTCACCGTCCACTGGGCTCAGCGAGAAAACGCGATTTCGGCGCTTCTGAGGGCCGAAAACGCGATATCGGCCGATTTTCGATCTGTCAGCAGATTCGGTTTCTGGGCAGTTTACATGTCGAACTGCACGGTAGAAACGATAAAACAGCTCCTCCGTGCAGTTTTCATACCGAGTCACCGTCCACTGGGCTCAGCGAGAAAACGCGATTTCGGCGCTTCTGAGGGCCGAAAACGCGATATCGGCCGATTTGCGATCTGTCAGCAGATTCGGTTTCTGGGCAGTTTACATGTCGAACTGCACGGTAGAAACGATAAAACAGCTCCTCCGTGCAGTTTTCATACCGAGTCACCGTCCACTGGGCTCAGCGAGAAAACGCGATTTCGGCGCTTCTGAGGGCCGAAAACGCGATATCGGCCGATTTGCGATCTGTCAGCAGATTCGGTTTCTGGGCAGTTTACATGTCGAACTGCACGGTAGAAACGATAAAACAGCTCCTCCGTGCAGTTTTCATACCGAGTCACCGTCCACTGGGCTCAGCGAGAAAACGCGATTTCGGCGCTTCTGAGGGCCGAAAACGCGATATCGGCCGATTTGCGATCTGTCAGCAGATTCGGTTTCTGGGCAGTTTACATGTCGAACTGCACGGTAGAAACGATAAAACAGCTCCTCCGTGCAGTTTTCATACCGAGTCACCGTCCACTGGGCTCAGCGAGAAAACGCGATTTCGGCGCTTCTGAGGGCCGAAAACGCGATATCGGCCGTTTGCGATCTGTCAGCAGATTCGGTTTCTGGGCAGTTTACATGTCGAACTGCACGGTAGAAACGATAAAACAGCTCCTCCGTGCAGTTTTCATACCGAGTCACCGTCCACTGGGCTCAGCGAGAAAACGCGATTTCGGCGCTTCTGAGGGCCGAAAACGCGATATCGGCCGATTTGCGATCTGTCAGCAGATTCGGTTTCTGGGCAGTTTACATGTCGAACTGCACGGTAGAAACGATAAAACAGCTCCTCCGTGCAGTTTTCATACCGAACTGGGCTCAGCGAGAAAACGCGATTTCGGCGCTTCTGAGGGCCGAAAACGCGATATCGGCCGATTTTCGATCTGTCAGCAGATTCGGTTTCTGGGCAGTTTACATGTCGAACTGCACGGTAGAAACGATAAAACAGCTCCTCCGTGCAGTTTTCATACCGAGTCACCGTCCACTGGGCTCAGCGAGAAAACGCGATTTCGGCGCTTCTGAGGGCCGAAAACGCGATATCGGCCGATTTGCGATCTGTCAGCAGATTCGGTTTCTGGGCAGTTTACATGTCGAACTGCACGGTAGAAACGATAAAACAGCTCCTCCGTGCAGTTTTCATACCGAGTCACCGTCCACTGGGCTCAGCGAGAAAACGCGATTTCGGCGCTTCTGAGGGCCGAAAACGCGATATCGGCCGATTTGCGATCTGTCAGCAGATTCGGTTTCTGGGCAGTTTACATGTCGAACTGCACGGTAGAAACGATAAAACAGCTCCTCCGTGCAGTTTTCATACCGAGTCACCGTCCACTGGGCTCAGCGAGAAAACGCGATTTCGGCGCTTCTGAGGGCCGAAAACGCGATATCGGCCGATTTGCGATCTGTCAGCAGATTCGGTTTCTGGGCAGTTTACATGTCGAACTGCACGGTAGAAACGATAAAACAGCTCCTCCGTGCAGTTTTCATACCGAGTCACCGTCCACTGGGCTCAGCGAGAAAACGCGATTTCGGCGCTTCTGAGGGCCGAAAACGCGATATCGGCCGATTTTCGATCTGTCAGCAGATTCGGTTTCTGGGCAGTTTACATGTCGAACTGCACGGTAGAAACGATAAAACAGCTCCTCCGTGCAGTTTTCATACCGAGTCACCGTCCACTGGGCTCAGCGAGAAAACGCGATTTCGGCGCTTCTGAGGGCCGAAAACGCGATATCGGCCGATTTGCGATCTGTCAGCAGATTCGGTTTCTGGGCAGTTTACATGTCGAACTGCACGGTAGAAACGATAAAACAGCTCCTCCGTGCAGTTTTCATACCGAGTCACCGTCCACTGGGCTCAGCGAGAAAACGCGATTTCGGCGCTTCTGAGGGCCGAAAACGCGATATCGGCCGATTTGCGATCTGTCAGCAGATTCGGTTTCTGGGCAGTTTACATGTCGAACTGCACGGTAGAAACGATAAAACAGCTCCTCCGTGCAGTTTTCATACCGAGTCACCGTCCACTGGGCTCAGCGAGAAAACGCGATTTCGGCGCTTCTGAGGGCCGAAAACGCGATATCGGCCGATTTGCGATCTGTCAGCAGATTCGGTTTCTGGGCAGTTTACATGTCGAACTGCACGGTAGAAACGATAAAACAGCTCCTCCGTGCAGTTTTCATACCGAGTCACCGTCCACTGGGCTCAGCGAGAAAACGCGATTTCGGCGCTTCTGAGGGCCGAAAACGCGATATCGGCCGATTTGCGATCTGTCAGCAGATTCGGTTTCTGGGCAGTTTACATGTCGAACTGCACGGTAGAAACGATAAAACAGCTCCTCCGTGCAGTTTTCATACCGAGTCACCGTCCACTGGGCTCAGCGAGAAAACGCGATTTCGGCGCTTCTGAGGGCCGAAAACGCGATATCGGCCGATTTGCGATCTGTCAGCAGATTCGGTTTCTGGGCAGTTTACATGTCGAACTGCACGGTAGAAACGATAAAACAGCTCCTCCGTGCAGTTTTCATACCGAGTCACCGTCCACTGGGCTCAGCGAGAAAACGCGATTTCGGCGCTTCTGAGGGCCGAAAACGCGATATCGGCCGATTTGCGATCTGTCAGCAGATTCGGTTTCTGGGCAGTTTACATGTCGAACTGCACGGTAGAAACGATAAAACAGCTCCTCCGTGCAGTTTTCATACCGAGTCACCGTCCACTGGGCTCAGCGAGAAAACGCGATTTCGGCGCTTCTGAGGGCCGAAAACGCGATATCGGCCGATTTGCGATCTGTCAGCAGATTCGGTTTCTGGGCAGTTTACATGTCGAACTGCACGGTAGAAACGATAAAACAGCTCCTCCGTGCAGTTTTCATACCGAGTCACCGTCCACTGGGCTCAGCGAGAAAACGCGATTTCGGCGCTTCTGAGGGCCGAAAACGCGATATCGGCCGATTTGCGATCTGTCAGCAGATTCGGTTTCTGGGCAGTTTACATGTCGAACTGCACGGTAGAAACGATAAAACAGCTCCTCCGTGCAGTTTTCATACCGAGTCACCGTCCACTGGGCTCAGCGAGAAAACGCGATTTCGGCGCTTCTGAGGGCCGAAAACGCGATATCGGCCGATTTGCGATCTGTCAGCAGATTCGGTTTCTGGGCAGTTTACATGTCGAACTGCACGGTAGAAACGATAAAACAGCTCCTCCGTGCAGTTTTCATACCGAGTCACCGTCCACTGGGCTCAGCGAGAAAACGCGATTTCGGCGCTTCTGAGGGCCGAAAACGCGATATCGGCCGATTTGCGATCTGTCAGCAGATTCGGTTTCTGGGCAGTTTACATGTCGAACTGCACGGTAGAAACGATAAAACAGCTCCTCCGTGCAGTTTTCATACCGAGTCACCGTCCACTGGGCTCAGCGAGAAAACGCGATTTCGGCGCTTCTGAGGGCCGAAAACGCGATATCGGCCGATTTGCGATCTGTCAGCAGATTCGGTTTCTGGGCAGTTTACATGTCGAACTGCACGGTAGAAACGATAAAACAGCTCCTCCGTGCAGTTTTCATACCGAGTCACCGTCCACTGGGCTCAGCGAGAAAACGCGATTTCGGCGCTTCTGAGGGCCGAAAACGCGATATCGGCCGATTTTCGATCTGTCAGCAGATTCGGTTTCTGGGCAGTTTACATGTCGAACTGCACGGTAGAAACGATAAAACAGCTCCTCCGTGCAGTTTTCATACCGAGTCACCGTCCACTGGGCTCAGCGAGAAAACGCGATTTCGGCGCTTCTGAGGGCCGAAAACGCGATATCGGCCGATTTGCGATCTGTCAGCAGATTCGGTTTCTGGGCAGTTTACATGTCGAACTGCACGGTAGAAACGATAAAACAGCTCCTCCGTGCAGTTTTCATACCGAGTCACCGTCCACTGGGCTCAGCGAGAAAACGCGATTTCGGCGCTTCTGAGGGCCGAAAACGCGATATCGGCCGATTTTCGATCTGTCAGCAGATTCGGTTTCTGGGCAGTTTACATGTCGAACTGCACGGTAGAAACGATAAAACAGCTCCTCCGTGCAGTTTTCATACCGAGTCACCGTCCACTGGGCTCAGCGAGAAAACGCGATTTCGGCGCTTCTGAGGGCCGAAAACGCGATATCGGCCGATTTGCGATCTGTCAGCAGATTCGGTTTCTGGGCAGTTTACATGTCGAACTGCACGGTAGAAACGATAAAACAGCTCCTCCGTGCAGTTTTCATACCGAGTCACCGTCCACTGGGCTCAGCGAGAAAACGCGATTTCGGCGCTTCTGAGGGCCGAAAACGCGATATCGGCCGATTTGCGATCTGTCAGCAGATTCGGTTTCTGGGCAGTTTACATGTCGAACTGCACGGTAGAAACGATAAAACAGCTCCTCCGTGCAGTTTTCATACCGAGTCACCGTCCACTGGGCTCAGCGAGAAAACGCGATTTCGGCGCTTCTGAGGGCCGAAAACGCGATATCGGCCGATTTGCGATCTGTCAGCAGATTCGGTTTCTGGGCAGTTTACATGTCGAACTGCACGGTAGAAACGATAAAACAGCTCCTCCGTGCAGTTTTCATACCGAGTCACCGTCCACTGGGCTCAGCGAGAAAACGCGATTTCGGCGCTTCTGAGGGCCGAAAACGCGATATCGGCCGATTTGCGATCTGTCAGCAGATTCGGTTTCTGGGCAGTTTACATGTCGAACTGCACGGTAGAAACGATAAAACAGCTCCTCCGTGCAGTTTTCATACCGAGTCACCGTCCACTGGGCTCAGCGAGAAAACGCGATTTCGGCGCTTCTGAGGGCCGAAAACGCGATATCGGCCGATTTGCGATCTGTCAGCAGATTCGGTTTCTGGGCAGTTTACATGTCGAACTGCACGGTAGAAACGATAAAACAGCTCCTCCGTGCAGTTTTCATACCGAGTCACCGTCCACTGGGCTCAGCGAGAAAACGCGATTTCGGCGCTTCTGAGGGCCGAAAACGCGATATCGGCCGATTTGCGATCTGTCAGCAGATTCGGTTTCTGGGCAGTTTACATGTCGAACTGCACGGTAGAAACGATAAAACAGCTCCTCCGTGCAGTTTTCATACCGAGTCACCGTCCACTGGGCTCAGCGAGAAAACGCGATTTCGGCGCTTCTGAGGGCCGAAAACGCGATATCGGCCGATTTGCGATCTGTCAGCAGATTCGGTTTCTGGGCAGTTTACATGTCGAACTGCACGGTAGAAACGATAAAACAGCTCCTCCGTGCAGTTTTCATACCGAGTCACCGTCCACTGGGCTCAGCGAGAAAACGCGATTTCGGCGCTTCTGAGGGCCGAAAACGCGATATCGGCCGATTTGCGATCTGTCAGCAGATTCGGTTTCTGGGCAGTTTACATGTCGAACTGCACGGTAGAAACGATAAAACAGCTCCTCCGTGCAGTTTTCATACCGAGTCACCGTCCACTGGGCTCAGCGAGAAAACGCGATTTCGGCGCTTCTGAGGGCCGAAAACGCGATATCGGCCGATTTTCGATCTGTCAGCAGATTCGGTTTCTGGGCAGTTTACATGTCGAACTGCACGGTAGAAACGATAAAACAGCTCCTCCGTGCAGTTTTCATACCGAGTCACCGTCCACTGGGCTCAGCGAGAAAACGCGATTTCGGCGCTTCTGAGGGCCGAAAACGCGATATCGGCCGATTTGCGATCTGTCAGCAGATTCGGTTTCTGGGCAGTTTACATGTCGAACTGCACGGTAGAAACGATAAAACAGCTCCTCCGTGCAGTTTTCATACCGAGTCACCGTCCACTGGGCTCAGCGAGAAAACGCGATTTCGGCGCTTCTGAGGGCCGAAAACGCGATATCGGCCGATTTTCGATCTGTCAGCAGATTCGGTTTCTGGGCAGTTTACATGTCGAACTGCACGGTAGAAACGATAAAACAGCTCCTCCGTGCAGTTTTCATACCGAGTCACCGTCCACTGGGCTCAGCGAGAAAACGCGATTTCGGCGCTTCTGAGGGCCGAAAACGCGATATCGGCCGATTTGCGATCTGTCAGCAGATTCGGTTTCTGGGCAGTTTACATGTCGAACTGCACGGTAGAAACGATAAAACAGCTCCTCCGTGCAGTTTTCATACCGAGTCACCGTCCACTGGGCTCAGCGAGAAAACGCGATTTCGGCGCTTCTGAGGGCCGAAAACGCGATATCGGCCGATTTGCGATCTGTCAGCAGATTCGGTTTCTGGGCAGTTTACATGTCGAACTGCACGGTAGAAACGATAAAACAGCTCCTCCGTGCAGTTTTCATACCGAGTCACCGTCCACTGGGCTCAGCGAGAAAACGCGATTTCGGCGCTTCTGAGGGCCGAAAACGCGATATCGGCCGATTTGCGATCTGTCAGCAGATTCGGTTTCTGGGCAGTTTACATGTCGAACTGCACGGTAGAAACGATAAAACAGCTCCTCCGTGCAGTTTTCATACCGAGTCACCGTCCACTGGGCTCAGCGAGAAAACGCGATTTCGGCGCTTCTGAGGGCCGAAAACGCGATATCGGCCGATTTTCGATCTGTCAGCAGATTCGGTTTCTGGGCAGTTTACATGTCGAACTGCACGGTAGAAACGATAAAACAGCTCCTCCGTGCAGTTTTCATACCGAGTCACCGTCCACTGGGCTCAGCGAGAAAACGCGATTTCGGCGCTTCTGAGGGCCGAAAACGCGATATCGGCCGATTTGCGATCTGTCAGCAGATTCGGTTTCTGGGCAGTTTACATGTCGAACTGCACGGTAGAAACGATAAAACAGCTCCTCCGTGCAGTTTTCATACCGAGTCACCGTCCACTGGGCTCAGCGAGAAAACGCGATTTCGGCGCTTCTGAGGGCCGAAAACGCGATATCGGCCGATTTTCGATCTGTCAGCAGATTCGGTTTCTGGGCAGTTTACATGTCGAACTGCACGGTAGAAACGATAAAACAGCTCCTCCGTGCAGTTTTCATACCGAGTCACCGTCCACTGGGCTCAGCGAGAAAACGCGATTTCGGCGCTTCTGAGGGCCGAAAACGCGATATCGGCCGATTTGCGATCTGTCAGCAGATTCGGTTTCTGGGCAGTTTACATGTCGAACTGCACGGTAGAAACGATAAAACAGCTCCTCCGTGCAGTTTTCATACCGAGTCACCGTCACTGGGCTCAGCGAGAAAACGCGATTTCGGCGCTTCTGAGGGCCGAAAACGCGATATCGGCCGATTTGCGATCTGTCAGCAGATTCGGTTTCTGGGCAGTTTACATGTCGAACTGCACGGTAGAAACGATAAAACAGCTCCTCCGTGCAGTTTTCATACCGAGTCACCGTCCACTGGGCTCAGCGAGAAAACGCGATTTCGGCGCTTCTGAGGGCCGAAAACGCGATATCGGCCGATTTTCGATCTGTCAGCAGATTCGGTTTCTGGGCAGTTTACATGTCGAACTGCACGGTAGAAACGATAAAACAGCTCCTCCGTGCAGTTTTCATACCGAGTCACCGTCCACTGGGCTCAGCGAGAAAACGCGATTTCGGCGCTTCTGAGGGCCGAAAACGCGATATCGGCCGATTTGCGATCTGTCAGCAGATTCGGTTTCTGGGCAGTTTACATGTCGAACTGCACGGTAGAAACGATAAAACAGCTCCTCCGTGCAGTTTTCATACCGAGTCACCGTCCACTGGGCTCAGCGAGAAAACGCGATTTCGGCGCTTCTGAGGGCCGAAAACGCGATATCGGCCGATTTTCGATCTGTCAGCAGATTCGGTTTCTGGGCAGTTTACATGTCGAACTGCACGGTAGAAACGATAAAACAGCTCCTCCGTGCAGTTTTCATACCGAGTCACCGTCCACTGGGCTCAGCGAGAAAACGCGATTTCGGCGCTTCTGAGGGCCGAAAACGCGATATCGGCCGATTTGCGATCTGTCAGCAGATTCGGTTTCTGGGCAGTTTACATGTCGAACTGCACGGTAGAAACGATAAAACAGCTCCTCCGTGCAGTTTTCATACCGAGTCACCGTCCACTGGGCTCAGCGAGAAAACGCGATTTCGGCGCTTCTGAGGGCCGAAAACGCGATATCGGCCGATTTGCGATCTGTCAGCAGATTCGGTTTCTGGGCAGTTTACATGTCGAACTGCACGGTAGAAACGATAAAACAGCTCCTCCGTGCAGTTTTCATACCGAGTCACCGTCCACTGGGCTCAGCGAGAAAACGCGATTTCGGCGCTTCTGAGGGCCGAAAACGCGATATCGGCCGATTTTCGATCTGTCAGCAGATTCGGTTTCTGGGCAGTTTACATGTCGAACTGCACGGTAGAAACGATAAAACAGCTCCTCCGTGCAGTTTTCATACCGAGTCACCGTCCACTGGGCTCAGCGAGAAAACGCGATTTCGGCGCTTCTGAGGGCCGAAAACGCGATATCGGCCGATTTGCGATCTGTCAGCAGATTCGGTTTCTGGGCAGTTTACATGTCGAACTGCACGGTAGAAACGATAAAACAGCTCCTCCGTGCAGTTTTCATACCGAGTCACCGTCCACTGGGCTCAGCGAGAAAACGCGATTTCGGCGCTTCTGAGGGCCGAAAACGCGATATCGGCCGATTTGCGATCTGTCAGCAGATTCGGTTTCTGGGCAGTTTACATGTCGAACTGCACGGTAGAAACGATAAAACAGCTCCTCCGTGCAGTTTTCATACCGAGTCACCGTCCACTGGGCTCAGCGAGAAAACGCGATTTCGGCGCTTCTGAGGGCCGAAAACGCGATATCGGCCGATTTGCGATCTGTCAGCAGATTCGGTTTCTGAGCGCCGAAAACGCGATTTCGCCGATTTTTTCGATCTGTCAGCAGATTCGGTTTCTGGGCAGTTTACATGTCGAACTGCACGGTAGAAACGATAAAACAGCTCCTCCGTGCAGTTTTCATACCGAGTCACCGTCCACTGGGCTCAGCGAGAAAACGCGATTTCGGCGCTTCTGAGGGCCGAAAACGCGATATCGGCCGATTTGCGATCTGTCAGCAGATTCGGTTTCTGGGCAGTTTACATGTCGAACTGCACGGTAGAAACGATAAAACAGCTCCTCCGTGCAGTTTTCATACCGAGTCACCGTCCACTGGGCTCAGCGAGAAAACGCGATTTCGGCGCTTCTGAGGGCCGAAAACGCGATATCGGCCGATTTGCGATCTGTCAGCAGATTCGGTTTCTGGGCAGTTTACATGTCGAACTGCACGGTAGAAACGATAAAACAGCTCCTCCGTGCAGTTTTCATACCGAGTCACCGTCCACTGGGCTCAGCGAGAAAACGCGATTTCGGCGCTTCTGAGGGCCGAAAACGCGATATCGGCCGATTTGCGATCTGTCAGCAGATTCGGTTTCTGGGCAGTTTACATGTCGAACTGCACGGTAGAAACGATAAAACAGCTCCTCCGTGCAGTTTTCATACCGAGTCACCGTCCACTGGGCTCAGCGAGAAAACGCGATTTCGGCGCTTCTGAGGGCCGAAAACGCGATATCGGCCGATTTGCGATCTGTCAGCAGATTCGGTTTCTGGGCAGTTTACATGTCGAACTGCACGGTAGAAACGATAAAACAGCTCCTCCGTGCAGTTTTCATACCGAGTCACCGTCCACTGGGCTCAGCGAGAAAACGCGATTTCGGCGCTTCTGAGGGCCGAAAACGCGATATCGGCCGATTTGCGATCTGTCAGCAGATTCGGTTTCTGGGCAGTTTACATGTCGAACTGCACGGTAGAAACGATAAAACAGCTCCTCCGTGCAGTTTTCATACCGAGTCACCGTCCACTGGGCTCAGCGAGAAAACGCGATTTCGGCGCTTCTGAGGGCCGAAAACGCGATATCGGCCGATTTGCGATCTGTCAGCAGATTCGGTTTCTGGGCAGTTTACATGTCGAACTGCACGGTAGAAACGATAAAACAGCTCCTCCGTGCAGTTTTCATACCGAGTCACCGTCCACTGGGCTCAGCGAGAAAACGCGATTTCGGCGCTTCTGAGGGCCGAAAACGCGATATCGGCCGATTTGCGATCTGTCAGCAGATTCGGTTTCTGGGCAGTTTACATGTCGAACTGCACGGTAGAAACGATAAAACAGCTCCTCCGTGCAGTTTTCATACCGAGTCACCGTCCACTGGGCTCAGCGAGAAAACGCGATTTCGGCGCTTGAGGGCCGAAAACGCGATATCGGCCGATTTTCGATCTGTCAGCAGATTCGGTTTCTGGGCAGTTTACATGTCGAACTGCACGGTAGAAACGATAAAACAGCTCCTCCGTGCAGTTTTCATACCGAGTCACCGTCCACTGGGCTCAGCGAGAAAACGCGATTTCGGCGCTTCTGAGGGCCGAAAACGCGATATCGGCCGATTTGCGATCTGTCAGCAGATTCGGTTTCTGGGCAGTTTACATGTCGAACTGCACGGTAGAAACGATAAAACAGCTCCTCCGTGCAGTTTTCATACCGAGTCACCGTCCACTGGGCTCAGCGAGAAAACGCGATTTCGGCGCTTCTGAGGGCCGAAAACGCGATATCGGCCGATTTGCGATCTGTCAGCAGATTCGGTTTCTGGGCAGTTTACATGTCGAACTGCACGGTAGAAACGATAAAACAGCTCCTCCGTGCAGTTTTCATACCGAGTCACCGTCCACTGGGCTCAGCGAGAAAACGCGATTTCGGCGCTTCTGAGGGCCGAAAACGCGATATCGGCCGATTTGCGATCTGTCAGCAGATTCGGTTTCTGGGCAGTTTACATGTCGAACTGCACGGTAGAAACGATAAAACAGCTCCTCCGTGCAGTTTTCATACCGAGTCACCGTCCACTGGGCTCAGCGAGAAAACGCGATTTCGGCGCTTCTGAGGGCCGAAAACGCGATATCGGCCGATTTGCGATCTGTCAGCAGATTCGGTTTCTGGGCAGTTTACATGTCGAACTGCACGGTAGAAACGATAAAACAGCTCCTCCGTGCAGTTTTCATACCGAGTCACCGTCCACTGGGCTCAGCGAGAAAACGCGATTTCGGCGCTTCTGAGGGCCGAAAACGCGATATCGGCCGATTTGCGATCTGTCAGCAGATTCGGTTTCTGGGCAGTTTACATGTCGAACTGCACGGTAGAAACGATAAAACAGCTCCTCCGTGCAGTTTTCATACCGAGTCACCGTCCACTGGGCTCAGCGAGAAAACGCGATTTCGGCGCTTCTGAGGGCCGAAAACGCGATATCGGCCGATTTGCGATCTGTCAGCAGATTCGGTTTCTGGGCAGTTTACATGTCGAACTGCACGGTAGAAACGATAAAACAGCTCCTCCGTGCAGTTTTCATACCGAGTCACCGTCCACTGGGCTCAGCGAGAAAACGCGATTTCGGCGCTTCTGAGGGCCGAAAACGCGATATCGGCCGATTTGCGATCTGTCAGCAGATTCGGTTTCTGGGCAGTTTACATGTCGAACTGCACGGTAGAAACGATAAAACAGCTCCTCCGTGCAGTTTTCATACCGAGTCACCGTCCACTGGGCTCAGCGAGAAAACGCGATTTCGGCGCTTCTGAGGGCCGAAAACGCGATATCGGCCGATTTGCGATCTGTCAGCAGATTCGGTTTCTGGGCAGTTTACATGTCGAACTGCACGGTAGAAACGATAAAACAGCTCCTCCGTGCAGTTTTCATACCGAGTCACCGTCCACTGGGCTCAGCGAGAAAACGCGATTTCGGCGCTTCTGAGGGCCGAAAACGCGATATCGGCCGATTTTCGATCTGTCAGCAGATTCGGTTTCTGGGCAGTTTACATGTCGAACTGCACGGTAGAAACGATAAAACAGCTCCTCCGTGCAGTTTTCATACCGAGTCACCGTCCACTGGGCTCAGCGAGAAAACGCGATTTCGGCGCTTCTGAGGGCCGAAAACGCGATATCGGCCGATTTGCGATCTGTCAGCAGATTCGGTTTCTGGGCAGTTTACATGTCGAACTGCACGGTAGAAACGATAAAACAGCTCCTCCGTGCAGTTTTCATACCGAGTCACCGTCCACTGGGCTCAGCGAGAAAACGCGATTTCGGCGCTTCTGAGGGCCGAAAACGCGATATCGGCCGATTTGCGATCTGTCAGCAGATTCGGTTTCTGGGCAGTTTACATGTCGAACTGCACGGTAGAAACGATAAAACAGCTCCTCCGTGCAGTTTTCATACCGAGTCACCGTCCACTGGGCTCAGCGAGAAAACGCGATTTCGGCGCTTCTGAGGGCCGAAAACGCGATATCGGCCGATTTGCGATCTGTCAGCAGATTCGGTTTCTGGGCAGTTTACATGTCGAACTGCACGGTAGAAACGATAAAACAGCTCCTCCGTGCAGTTTTCATACCGAGTCACCGTCCACTGGGCTCAGCGAGAAAACGCGATTTCGGCGCTTCTGAGGGCCGAAAACGCGATATCGGCCGATTTGCGATCTGTCAGCAGATTCGGTTTCTGGGCAGTTTACATGTCGAACTGCACGGTAGAAACGATAAAACAGCTCCTCCGTGCAGTTTTCATACCGAGTCACCGTCCACTGGGCTCAGCGAGAAAACGCGATTTCGGCGCTTCTGAGGGCCGAAAACGCGATATCGGCCGATTTGCGATCTGTCAGCAGATTCGGTTTCTGGGCAGTTTACATGTCGAACTGCACGGTAGAAACCATAAAACAGCTCCTCCGTGCAGTTTTCATACCGAGTCACCGTCCACTGGGCTCAGCGAGAAAACGCGATTTCGGCGCTTCTGAGGGCCGAAAACGCGATATCGGCCGATTTTCGATCTGTCAGCAGATTCGGTTTCTGGGCAGTTTACATGTCGAACTGCACGGTAGAAACGATAAAACAGCTCCTCCGTGCAGTTTTCATACCGAGTCACCGTCCACTGGGCTCAGCGAGAAAACGCGATTTCGGCGCTTCTGAGGGCCGAAAACGCGATATCGGCCGATTTGCGATCTGTCAGCAGATTCGGTTTCTGGGCAGTTTACATGTCGAACTGCACGGTAGAAACGATAAAACAGCTCCTCCGTGCAGTTTTCATACCGAGTCACCGTCCACTGGGCTCAGCGAGAAAACGCGATTTCGGCGCTTCTGAGGGCCGAAAACGCGATATCGGCCGATTTGCGATCTGTCAGCAGATTCGGTTTCTGGGCAGTTTACATGTCGAACTGCACGGTAGAAACGATAAAACAGCTCCTCCGTGCAGTTTTCATACCGAGTCACCGTCCACTGGGCTCAGCGAGAAAACGCGATTTCGGCGCTTCTGAGGGCCGAAAACGCGATATCGGCCGATTTGCGATCTGTCAGCAGATTCGGTTTCTGGGCAGTTTACATGTCGAACTGCACGGTAGAAACGATAAAACAGCTCCTCCGTGCAGTTTTCATACCGAGTCACCGTCCACTGGGCTCAGCGAGAAAACGCGATTTCGGCGCTTCTGAGGGCCGAAAACGCGATATCGGCCGATTTGCGATCTGTCAGCAGATTCGGTTTCTGGGCAGTTTACATGTCGAACTGCACGGTAGAAACGATAAAACAGCTCCTCCGTGCAGTTTTCATACCGAGTCACCGTCCACTGGGCTCAGCGAGAAAACGCGATTTCGGCGCTTCTGAGGGCCGAAAACGCGATATCGGCCGATTTTCGATCTGTCAGCAGATTCGGTTTCTGGGCAGTTTACATGTCGAACTGCACGGTAGAAACGATAAAACAGCTCCTCCGTGCAGTTTTCATACCGAGTCACCGTCCACTGGGCTCAGCGAGAAAACGCGATTTCGGCGCTTCTGAGGGCCGAAAACGCGATATCGGCCGATTTTCGATCTGTCAGCAGATTCGGTTTCTGGGCAGTTTACATGTCGAACTGCACGGTAGAAACGATAAAACAGCTCCTCCGTGCAGTTTTCATACCGAGTCACCGTCCACTGGGCTCAGCGAGAAAACGCGATTTCGGCGCTTCTGAGGGCCGAAAACGCGATATCGGCCGATTTGCGATCTGTCAGCAGATTCGGTTTCTGGGCAGTTTACATGTCGAACTGCACGGTAGAAACGATAAAACAGCTCCTCCGTGCAGTTTTCATACCGAGTCACCGTCCACTGGGCTCAGCGAGAAAACGCGATTTCGGCGCTTCTGAGGGCCGAAAACGCGATATCGGCCGATTTTCGATCTGTCAGCAGATTCGGTTTCTGGGCAGTTTACATGTCGAACTGCACGGTAGAAACGATAAAACAGCTCCTCCGTGCAGTTTTCATACCGAGTCACCGTCCACTGGGCTCAGCGAGAAAACGCGATTTCGGCGCTTCTGAGGGCCGAAAACGCGATATCGGCCGATTTTCGATCTGTCAGCAGATTCGGTTTCTGGGCAGTTTACATGTCGAACTGCACGGTAGAAACGATAAAACAGCTCCTCCGTGCAGTTTTCATACCGAGTCACCGTCCACTGGGCTCAGCGAGAAAACGCGATTTCGGCGCTTCTGAGGGCCGAAAACGCGATATCGGCCGATTTGCGATCTGTCAGCAGATTCGGTTTCTGGGCAGTTTACATGTCGAACTGCACGGTAGAAACGATAAAACAGCTCCTCCGTGCAGTTTTCATACCGAGTCACCGTCCACTGGGCTCAGCGAGAAAACGCGATTTCGGCGCTTCTGAGGGCCGAAAACGCGATATCGGCCGATTTGCGATCTGTCAGCAGATTCGGTTTCTGGGCAGTTTACATGTCGAACTGCACGGTAGAAACGATAAAACAGCTCCTCCGTGCAGTTTTCATACCGAGTCACCGTCCACTGGGCTCAGCGAGAAAACGCGATTTCGGCGCTTCTGAGGGCCGAAAACGCGATATCGGCCGATTTGCGATCTGTCAGCAGATTCGGTTTCTGGGCAGTTTACATGTCGAACTGCACGGTAGAAACGATAAAACAGCTCCTCCGTGCAGTTTTCATACCGAGTCACCGTCCACTGGGCTCAGCGAGAAAACGCGATTTCGGCGCTTCTGAGGGCCGAAAACGCGATATCGGCCGATTTGCGATCTGTCAGCAGATTCGGTTTCTGGGCAGTTTACATGTCGAACTGCACGGTAGAAACGATAAAACAGCTCCTCCGTGCAGTTTTCATACCGAGTCACCGTCCACTGGGCTCAGCGAGAAAACGCGATTTCGGCGCTTCTGAGGGCCGAAAACGCGCGATATATCGGCCGATTTGCGATCTGTCAGCAGATTCGGTTTCTGGGCAGTTTACATGTCGAACTGCACGGTAGAAACGATAAAACAGCTCCTCCGTGCAGTTTTCATACCGAGTCACCGTCCACTGGGCTCAGCGAGAAAACGCGATTTCGGCGCTTCTGAGGGCCGAAAACGCGATATCGGCCGATTTGCGATCTGTCAGCAGATTCGGTTTCTGGGCAGTTTACATGTCGAACTGCACGGTAGAAACGATAAAACAGCTCCTCCGTGCAGTTTTCATACCGAGTCACCGTCCACTGGGCTCAGCGAGAAAACGCGATTTCGGCGCTTCTGAGGGCCGAAAACGCGATATCGGCCGATTTGCGATCTGTCAGCAGATTCGGTTTCTGGGCAGTTTACATGTCGAACTGCACGGTAGAAACGATAAAACAGCTCCTCCGTGCAGTTTTCATACCGAGTCACCGTCCACTGGGCTCAGCGAGAAAACGCGATTTCGGCGCTTCTGAGGGCCGAAAACGCGATATCGGCCGATTTGCGATCTGTCAGCAGATTCGGTTTCTGGGCAGTTTACATGTCGAACTGCACGGTAGAAACGATAAAACAGCTCCTCCGTGCAGTTTTCATACCGAGTCACCGTCCACTGGGCTCAGCGAGAAAACGCGATTTCGGCGCTTCTGAGGGCCGAAAACGCGATATCGGCCGATTTGCGATCTGTCAGCAGATTCGGTTTCTGGGCAGTTTACATGTCGAACTGCACGGTAGAAACGATAAAACAGCTCCTCCGTGCAGTTTTCATACCGAGTCACCGTCCACTGGGCTCAGCGAGAAAACGCGATTTCGGCGCTTCTGAGGGCCGAAAACGCGATATCGGCCGATTTGCGATCTGTCAGCAGATTCGGTTTCTGGGCAGTTTACATGTCGAACTGCACGGTAGAAACGATAAAACAGCTCCTCCGTGCAGTTTTCATACCGAGTCACCGTCCACTGGGCTCAGCGAGAAAACGCGATTTCGGCGCTTCTGAGGGCCGAAAACGCGATATCGGCCGATTTGCGATCTGTCAGCAGATTCGGTTTCTGGGCAGTTTACATGTCGAACTGCACGGTAGAAACGATAAAACAGCTCCTCCGTGCAGTTTTCATACCGAGTCACCGTCCACTGGGCTCAGCGAGAAAACGCGATTTCGGCGCTTCTGAGGGCCGAAAACGCGATATCGGCCGATTTGCGATCTGTCAGCAGATTCGGTTTCTGGGCAGTTTACATGTCGAACTGCACGGTAGAAACGATAAAACAGCTCCTCCGTGCAGTTTTCATACCGAGTCACCGTCCACTGGGCTCAGCGAGAAAACGCGATTTCGGCGCTTCTGAGGGCCGAAAACGCGATATCGGCCGATTTGCGATCTGTCAGCAGATTCGGTTTCTGGGCAGTTTACATGTCGAACTGCACGGTAGAAACGATAAAACAGCTCCTCCGTGCAGTTTTCATACCGAGTCACCGTCCACTGGGCTCAGCGAGAAAACGCGATTTCGGCGCTTCTGAGGGCCGAAAACGCGATATCGGCCGATTTTCGATCTGTCAGCAGATTCGGTTTCTGGGCAGTTTACATGTCGAACTGCACGGTAGAAACGATAAAACAGCTCCTCCGTGCAGTTTTCATACCGAGTCACCGTCCACTGGGCTCAGCGAGAAAACGCGATTTCGGCGCTTCTGAGGGCCGAAAACGCGATATCGGCCGATTTGCGATCTGTCAGCAGATTCGGTTTCTGGGCAGTTTACATGTCGAACTGCACGGTAGAAACGATAAAACAGCTCCTCCGTGCAGTTTTCATACCGAGTCACCGTCCACTGGGCTCAGCGAGAAAACGCGATTTCGGCGCTTCTGAGGGCCGAAAACGCGATATCGGCCGATTTGCGATCTGTCAGCAGATTCGGTTTCTGGGCAGTTTACATGTCGAACTGCACGGTAGAAACGATAAAACAGCTCCTCCGTGCAGTTTTCATACCGAGTCACCGTCCACTGGGCTCAGCGAGAAAACGCGATTTCGGCGCTTCTGAGGGCCGAAAACGCGATATCGGCCGATTTTCGATCTGTCAGCAGATTCGGTTTCTGGGCAGTTTACATGTCGAACTGCACGGTAGAAACGATAAAACAGCTCCTCCGTGCAGTTTTCATACCGAGTCACCGTCCACTGGGCTCAGCGAGAAAACGCGATTTCGGCGCTTCTGAGGGCCGAAAACGCGATATCGGCCGATTTGCGATCTGTCAGCAGATTCGGTTTCTGGGCAGTTTACATGTCGAACTGCACGGTAGAAACGATAAAACAGCTCCTCCGTGCAGTTTTCATACCGAGTCACCGTCCACTGGGCTCAGCGAGAAAACGCGATTTCGGCGCTTCTGAGGGCCGAAAACGCGATATCGGCCGATTTTCGATCTGTCAGCAGATTCGGTTTCTGGGCAGTTTACATGTCGAACTGCACGGTAGAAACGATAAAACAGCTCCTCCGTGCAGTTTTCATACCGAGTCACCGTCCACTGGGCTCAGCGAGAAAACGCGATTTCGGCGCTTCTGAGGGCCGAAAACGCGATATCGGCCGATTTGCGATCTGTCAGCAGATTCGGTTTCTGGGCAGTTTACATGTCGAACTGCACGGTAGAAACGATAAAACAGCTCCTCCGTGCAGTTTTCATACCGAGTCACCGTCCACTGGGCTCAGCGAGAAAACGCGATTTCGGCGCTTCTGAGGGCCGAAAACGCGATATCGGCCGATTTGCGATCTGTCAGCAGATTCGGTTTCTGGGCAGTTTACATGTCGAACTGCACGGTAGAAACGATAAAACAGCTCCTCCGTGCAGTTTTCATACCGAGTCACCGTCCACTGGGCTCAGCGAGAAAACGCGATTTCGGCGCTTCTGAGGGCCGAAAACGCGATATCGGCCGATTTGCGATCTGTCAGCAGATTCGGTTTCTGGGCAGTTTACATGTCGAACTGCACGGTAGAAACGATAAAACAGCTCCTCCGTGCAGTTTTCATACCGAGTCACCGTCCACTGGGCTCAGCGAGAAAACGCGATTTCGGCGCTTCTGAGGGCCGAAAACGCGATATCGGCCGATTTGCGATCTGTCAGCAGATTCGGTTTCTGGGCAGTTTACATGTCGAACTGCACGGTAGAAACGATAAAACAGCTCCTCCGTGCAGTTTTCATACCGAGTCACCGTCCACTGGGCTCAGCGAGAAAACGCGATTTCGGCGCTTCTGAGGGCCGAAAACGCGATATCGGCCGATTTTCGATCTGTCAGCAGATTCGGTTTCTGGGCAGTTTACATGTCGAACTGCACGGTAGAAACGATAAAACAGCTCCTCCGTGCAGTTTTCATACCGAGTCACCGTCCACTGGGCTCAGCGAGAAAACGCGATTTCGGCGCTTCTGAGGGCCGAAAACGCGATATCGGCCGATTTGCGATCTGTCAGCAGATTCGGTTTCTGGGCAGTTTACATGTCGAACTGCACGGTAGAAACGATAAAACAGCTCCTCCGTGCAGTTTTCATACCGAGTCACCGTCCACTGGGCTCAGCGAGAAAACGCGATTTCGGCGCTTCTGAGGGCCGAAAACGCGATATCGGCCGATTTTCGATCTGTCAGCAGATTCGGTTTCTGGGCAGTTTACATGTCGAACTGCACGGTAGAAACGATAAAACAGCTCCTCCGTGCAGTTTTCATACCGAGTCACCGTCCACTGGGCTCAGCGAGAAAACGCGATTTCGGCGCTTCTGAGGGCCGAAAACGCGATATCGGCCGATTTGCGATCTGTCAGCAGATTCGGTTTCTGGGCAGTTTACATGTCGAACTGCACGGTAGAAACGATAAAACAGCTCCTCCGTGCAGTTTTCATACCGAGTCACCGTCCACTGGGCTCAGCGAGAAAACGCGATTTCGGCGCTTCTGAGGGCCGAAAACGCGATATCGGCCGATTTTCGATCTGTCAGCAGATTCGGTTTCTGGGCAGTTTACATGTCGAACTGCACGGTAGAAACGATAAAACAGCTCCTCCGTGCAGTTTTCATACCGAGTCACCGTCCACTGGGCTCAGCGAGAAAACGCGATTTCGGCGCTTCTGAGGGCCGAAAACGCGATATCGGCCGATTTGCGATCTGTCAGCAGATTCGGTTTCTGGGCAGTTTACATGTCGAACTGCACGGTAGAAACGATAAAACAGCTCCTCCGTGCAGTTTTCATACCGAGTCACCGTCCACTGGGCTCAGCGAGAAAACGCGATTTCGGCGCTTCTGAGGGCCGAAAACGCGATATCGGCCGATTTTCGATCTGTCAGCAGATTCGGTTTCTGGGCAGTTTACATGTCGAACTGCACGGTAGAAACGATAAAACAGCTCCTCCGTGCAGTTTTCATACCGAGTCACCGTCCACTGGGCTCAGCGAGAAAACGCGATTTCGGCGCTTCTGAGGGCCGAAAACGCGATATCGGCCGATTTGCGATCTGTCAGCAGATTCGGTTTCTGGGCAGTTTACATGTCGAACTGCACGGTAGAAACGATAAAACAGCTCCTCCGTGCAGTTTTCATACCGAGTCACCGTCCACTGGGCTCAGCGAGAAAACGCGATTTCGGCGCTTCTGAGGGCCGAAAACGCGATATCGGCCGATTTGCGATCTGTCAGCAGATTCGGTTTCTGGGCAGTTTACATGTCGAACTGCACGGTAGAAACGATAAAACAGCTCCTCCGTGCAGTTTTCATACCGAGTCACCGTCCACTGGGCTCAGCGAGAAAACGCGATTTCGGCGCTTCTGAGGGCCGAAAACGCGATATCGGCCGATTTGCGATCTGTCAGCAGATTCGGTTTCTGGGCAGTTTACATGTCGAACTGCACGGTAGAAACGATAAAACAGCTCCTCCGTGCAGTTTTCATACCGAGTCACCGTCCACTGGGCTCAGCGAGAAAACGCGATTTCGGCGCTTCTGAGGGCCGAAAACGCGATATCGGCCGATTTGCGATCTGTCAGCAGATTCGGTTTCTGGGCAGTTTACATGTCGAACTGCACGGTAGAAACGATAAAACAGCTCCTCCGTGCAGTTTTCATACCGAGTCACCGTCCACTGGGCTCAGCGAGAAAACGCGATTTCGGCGCTTCTGAGGGCCGAAAACGCGATATCGGCCGATTTGCGATCTGTCAGCAGATTCGGTTTCTGGGCAGTTTACATGTCGAACTGCACGGTAGAAACGATAAAACAGCTCCTCCGTGCAGTTTTCATACCGAGTCACCGTCCACTGGGCTCAGCGAGAAAACGCGATTTCGGCGCTTCTGAGGGCCGAAAACGCGATATCGGCCGATTTTCGATCTGTCAGCAGATTCGGTTTCTGGGCAGTTTACATGTCGAACTGCACGGTAGAAACGATAAAACAGCTCCTCCGTGCAGTTTTCATACCGAGTCACCGTCCACTGGGCTCAGCGAGAAAACGCGATTTCGGCGCTTCTGAGGGCCGAAAACGCGATATCGGCCGATTTGCGATCTGTCAGCAGATTCGGTTTCTGGGCAGTTTACATGTCGAACTGCACGGTAGAAACGATAAAACAGCTCCTCCGTGCAGTTTTCATACCGAGTCACCGTCCACTGGGCTCAGCGAGAAAACGCGATTTCGGCGCTTCTGAGGGCCGAAAACGCGATATCGGCCGATTTGCGATCTGTCAGCAGATTCGGTTTCTGGGCAGTTTACATGTCGAACTGCACGGTAGAAACGATAAAACAGCTCCTCCGTGCAGTTTTCATACCGAGTCACCGTCCACTGGGCTCAGCGAGAAAACGCGATTTCGGCGCTTCTGAGGGCCGAAAACGCGATATCGGCCGATTTTCGATCTGTCAGCAGATTCGGTTTCTGGGCAGTTTACATGTCGAACTGCACGGTAGAAACGATAAAACAGCTCCTCCGTGCAGTTTTCATACCGAGTCACCGTCCACTGGGCTCAGCGAGAAAACGCGATTTCGGCGCTTCTGAGGGCCGAAAACGCGATATCGGCCGATTTTCGATCTGTCAGCAGATTCGGTTTCTGGGCAGTTTACATGTCGAACTGCACGGTAGAAACGATAAAACAGCTCCTCCGTGCAGTTTTCATACCGAGTCACCGTCCACTGGGCTCAGCGAGAAAACGCGATTTCGGCGCTTCTGAGGGCCGAAAACGCGATATCGGCCGATTTGCGATCTGTCAGCAGATTCGGTTTCTGGGCAGTTTACATGTCGAACTGCACGGTAGAAACGATAAAACAGCTCCTCCGTGCAGTTTTCATACCGAGTCACCGTCCACTGGGCTCAGCGAGAAAACGCGATTTCGGCGCTTCTGAGGGCCGAAAACGCGATATCGGCCGATTTGCGATCTGTCAGCAGATTCGGTTTCTGGGCAGTTTACATGTCGAACTGCACGGTAGAAACGATAAAACAGCTCCTCCGTGCAGTTTTCATACCGAGTCACCGTCCACTGGGCTCAGCGAGAAAACGCGATTTCGGCGCTTCTGAGGGCCGAAAACGCGATATCGGCCGATTTGCGATCTGTCAGCAGATTCGGTTTCTGGGCAGTTTACATGTCGAACTGCACGGTAGAAACGATAAAACAGCTCCTCCGTGCAGTTTTCATACCGAGTCACCGTCCACTGGGCTCAGCGAGAAAACGCGATTTCGGCGCTTCTGAGGGCCGAAAACGCGATATCGGCCGATTTGCGATCTGTCAGCAGATTCGGTTTCTGGGCAGTTTACATGTCGAACTGCACGGTAGAAACGATAAAACAGCTCCTCCGTGCAGTTTTCATACCGAGTCACCGTCCACTGGGCTCAGCGAGAAAACGCGATTTCGGCGCTTCTGAGGGCCGAAAACGCGATATCGGCCGATTTGCGATCTGTCAGCAGATTCGGTTTCTGGGCAGTTTACATGTCGAACTGCACGGTAGAAACGATAAAACAGCTCCTCCGTGCAGTTTTCATACCGAGTCACCGTCCACTGGGCTCAGCGAGAAAACGCGATTTCGGCGCTTCTGAGGGCCGAAAACGCGATATCGGCCGATTTGCGATCTGTCAGCAGATTCGGTTTCTGGGCAGTTTACATGTCGAACTGCACGGTAGAAACGATAAAACAGCTCCTCCGTGCAGTTTTCATACCGAGTCACCGTCCACTGGGCTCAGCGAGAAAACGCGATTTCGGCGCTTCTGAGGGCCGAAAACGCGATATCGGCCGATTTGCGATCTGTCAGCAGATTCGGTTTCTGGGCAGTTTACATGTCGAACTGCACGGTAGAAACGATAAAACAGCTCCTCCGTGCAGTTTTCATACCGAGTCACCGTCCACTGGGCTCAGCGAGAAAACGCGATTTCGGCGCTTCTGAGGGCCGAAAACGCGATATCGGCCGATTTGCGATCTGTCAGCAGATTCGGTTTCTGGGCAGTTTACATGTCGAACTGCACGGTAGAAACGATAAAACAGCTCCTCCGTGCAGTTTTCATACCGAGTCACCGTCCACTGGGCTCAGCGAGAAAACGCGATTTCGGCGCTTCTGAGGGCCGAAAACGCGATATCGGCCGATTTGCGATCTGTCAGCAGATTCGGTTTCTGGGCAGTTTACATGTCGAACTGCACGGTAGAAACGATAAAACAGCTCCTCCGTGCAGTTTTCATACCGAGTCACCGTCCACTGGGCTCAGCGAGAAAACGCGATTTCGGCGCTTCTGAGGGCCGAAAACGCGATATCGGCCGATTTGCGATCTGTCAGCAGATTCGGTTTCTGGGCAGTTTACATGTCGAACTGCACGGTAGAAACGATAAAACAGCTCCTCCGTGCAGTTTTCATACCGAGTCACCGTCCACTGGGCTCAGCGAGAAAACGCGATTTCGGCGCTTCTGAGGGCCGAAAACGCGATATCGGCCGATTTGCGATCTGTCAGCAGATTCGGTTTCTGGGCAGTTTACATGTCGAACTGCACGGTAGAAACGATAAAACAGCTCCTCCGTGCAGTTTTCATACCGAGTCACGTCCACTGGGCTCAGCGAGAAAACGCGATTTCGGCGCTTCTGAGGGCCGAAAACGCGATATCGGCCGATTTGCGATCTGTCAGCAGATTCGGTTTCTGGGCAGTTTACATGTCGAACTGCACGGTAGAAACGATAAAACAGCTCCTCCGTGCAGTTTTCATACCGAGTCACCGTCCACTGGGCTCAGCGAGAAAACGCGATTTCGGCGCTTCTGAGGGCCGAAAACGCGATATCGGCCGATTTGCGATCTGTCAGCAGATTCGGTTTCTGGGCAGTTTACATGTCGAACTGCACGGTAGAAACGATAAAACAGCTCCTCCGTGCAGTTTTCATACCGAGTCACCGTCCACTGGGCTCAGCGAGAAAACGCGATTTCGGCGCTTCTGAGGGCCGAAAACGCGATATCGGCCGATTTGCGATCTGTCAGCAGATTCGGTTTCTGGGCAGTTTACATGTCGAACTGCACGGTAGAAACGATAAAACAGCTCCTCCGTGCAGTTTTCATACCGAGTCACCGTCCACTGGGCTCAGCGAGAAAACGCGATTTCGGCGCTTCTGAGGGCCGAAAACGCGATATCGGCCGATTTTCGATCTGTCAGCAGATTCGGTTTCTGGGCAGTTTACATGTCGAACTGCACGGTAGAAACGATAAAACAGCTCCTCCGTGCAGTTTTCATACCGAGTCACCGTCCACTGGGCTCAGCGAGAAAACGCGATTTCGGCGCTTCTGAGGGCCGAAAACGCGATATCGGCCGATTTGCGATCTGTCAGCAGATTCGGTTTCTGGGCAGTTTACATGTCGAACTGCACGGTAGAAACGATAAAACAGCTCCTCCGTGCAGTTTTCATACCGAGTCACCGTCCACTGGGCTCAGCGAGAAAACGCGATTTCGGCGCTTCTGAGGGCCGAAAACGCGATATCGGCCGATTTTCGATCTGTCAGCAGATTCGGTTTCTGGGCAGTTTACATGTCGAACTGCACGGTAGAAACGATAAAACAGCTCCTCCGTGCAGTTTTCATACCGAGTCACCGTCCACTGGGCTCAGCGAGAAAACGCGATTTCGGCGCTTCTGAGGGCCGAAAACGCGATATCGGCCGATTTGCGATCTGTCAGCAGATTCGGTTTCTGGGCAGTTTACATGTCGAACTGCACGGTAGAAACGATAAAACAGCTCCTCCGTGCAGTTTTCATACCGAGTCACCGTCCACTGGGCTCAGCGAGAAAACGCGATTTCGGCGCTTCTGAGGGCCGAAAACGCGATATCGGCCGATTTGCGATCTGTCAGCAGATTCGGTTTCTGGGCAGTTTACATGTCGAACTGCACGGTAGAAACGATAAAACAGCTCCTCCGTGCAGTTTTCATACCGAGTCACCGTCCACTGGGCTCAGCGAGAAAACGCGATTTCGGCGCTTCTGAGGGCCGAAAACGCGATATCGGCCGATTTTCGATCTGTCAGCAGATTCGGTTTCTGGGCAGTTTACATGTCGAACTGCACGGTAGAAACGATAAAACAGCTCCTCCGTGCAGTTTCATACCGAGTCACCGTCCACTGGGCTCAGCGAGAAAACGCGATTTCGGCGCTTCTGAGGGCCGAAAACGCGATATCGGCCGATTTTCGATCTGTCAGCAGATTCGGTTTCTGGGCAGTTTACATGTCGAACTGCACGGTAGAAACGATAAAACAGCTCCTCCGTGCAGTTTTCATACCGAGTCACCGTCCACTGGGCTCAGCGAGAAAACGCGATTTCGGCGCTTCTGAGGGCCGAAAACGCGATATCGGCCGATTTGCGATCTGTCAGCAGATTCGGTTTCTGGGCAGTTTACATGTCGAACTGCACGGTAGAAACGATAAAACAGCTCCTCCGTGCAGTTTTCATACCGAGTCACCGTCCACTGGGCTCAGCGAGAAAACGCGATTTCGGCGCTTCTGAGGGCCGAAAACGCGATATCGGCCGATTTGCGATCTGTCAGCAGATTCGGTTTCTGGGCAGTTTACATGTCGAACTGCACGGTAGAAACGATAAAACAGCTCCTCCGTGCAGTTTTCATACCGAGTCACCGTCCACTGGGCTCAGCGAGAAAACGCGATTTCGGCGCTTCTGAGGGCCGAAAACGCGATATCGGCCGATTTGCGATCTGTCAGCAGATTCGGTTTCTGGGCAGTTTACATGTCGAACTGCACGGTAGAAACGATAAAACAGCTCCTCCGTGCAGTTTTCATACCGAGTCACCGTCCACTGGGCTCAGCGAGAAAACGCGATTTCGGCGCTTCTGAGGGCCGAAAACGCGATATCGGCCGATTTGCGATCTGTCAGCAGATTCGGTTTCTGGGCAGTTTACATGTCGAACTGCACGGTAGAAACGATAAAACAGCTCCTCCGTGCAGTTTTCATACCGAGTCACCGTCCACTGGGCTCAGCGAGAAAACGCGATTTCGGCGCTTCTGAGGGCCGAAAACGCGATATCGGCCGATTTGCGATCTGTCAGCAGATTCGGTTTCTGGGCAGTTTACATGTCGAACTGCACGGTAGAAACGATAAAACAGCTCCTCCGTGCAGTTTTCATACCGAGTCACCGTCCACTGGGCTCAGCGAGAAAACGCGATTTCGGCGCTTCTGAGGGCCGAAAACGCGATATCGGCCGATTTGCGATCTGTCAGCAGATTCGGTTTCTGGGCAGTTTACATGTCGAACTGCACGGTAGAAACGATAAAACAGCTCCTCCGTGCAGTTTTCATACCGAGTCACCGTCCACTGGGCTCAGCGAGAAAACGCGATTTCGGCGCTTCTGAGGGCCGAAAACGCGATATCGGCCGATTTTCGATCTGTCAGCAGATTCGGTTTCTGGGCAGTTTACATGTCGAACTGCACGGTAGAAACGATAAAACAGCTCCTCCGTGCAGTTTTCATACCGAGTCACCGTCCACTGGGCTCAGCGAGAAAACGCGATTTCGGCGCTTCTGAGGGCCGAAAACGCGATATCGGCCGATTTGCGATCTGTCAGCAGATTCGGTTTCTGGGCAGTTTACATGTCGAACTGCACGGTAGAAACGATAAAACAGCTCCTCCGTGCAGTTTTCATACCGAGTCACCGTCCACTGGGCTCAGCGAGAAAACGCGATTTCGGCGCTTCTGAGGGCCGAAAACGCGATATCGGCCGATTTGCGATCTGTCAGCAGATTCGGTTTCTGGGCAGTTTACATGTCGAACTGCACGGTAGAAACGATAAAACAGCTCCTCCGTGCAGTTTTCATACCGAGTCACCGTCCACTGGGCTCAGCGAGAAAACGCGATTTCGGCGCTTCTGAGGGCCGAAAACGCGATATCGGCCGATTTGCGATCTGTCAGCAGATTCGGTTTCTGGGCAGTTTACATGTCGAACTGCACGGTAGAAACGATAAAACAGCTCCTCCGTGCAGTTTTCATACCGAGTCACCGTCCACTGGGCTCAGCGAGAAAACGCGATTTCGGCGCTTCTGAGGGCCGAAAACGCGATATCGGCCGATTTGCGATCTGTCAGCAGATTCGGTTTCTGGGCAGTTTACATGTCGAACTGCACGGTAGAAACGATAAAACAGCTCCTCCGTGCAGTTTTCATACCGAGTCACCGTCCACTGGGCTCAGCGAGAAAACGCGATTTCGGCGCTTCTGAGGGCCGAAAACGCGATATCGGCCGATTTTCGATCTGTCAGCAGATTCGGTTTCTGGGCAGTTTACATGTCGAACTGCACGGTAGAAACGATAAAACAGCTCCTCCGTGCAGTTTTCATACCGAGTCACCGTCCACTGGGCTCAGCGAGAAAACGCGATTTCGGCGCTTCTGAGGGCCGAAAACGCGATATCGGCCGATTTGCGATCTGTCAGCAGATTCGGTTTCTGGGCAGTTTACATGTCGAACTGCACGGTAGAAACGATAAAACAGCTCCTCCGTGCAGTTTTCATACCGAGTCACCGTCCACTGGGCTCAGCGAGAAAACGCGATTTCGGCGCTTCTGAGGGCCGAAAACGCGATATCGGCCGATTTGCGATCTGTCAGCAGATTCGGTTTCTGGGCAGTTTACATGTCGAACTGCACGGTAGAAACGATAAAACAGCTCCTCCGTGCAGTTTTCATACCGAGTCACCGTCCACTGGGCTCAGCGAGAAAACGCGATTTCGGCGCTTCTGAGGGCCGAAAACGCGATATCGGCCGATTTGCGATCTGTCAGCAGATTCGGTTTCTGGGCAGTTTACATGTCGAACTGCACGGTAGAAACGATAAAACAGCTCCTCCGTGCAGTTTTCATACCGAGTCACCGTCCACTGGGCTCAGCGAGAAAACGCGATTTCGGCGCTTCTGAGGGCCGAAAACGCGATATCGGCCGATTTTCGATCTGTCAGCAGATTCGGTTTCTGGGCAGTTTACATGTCGAACTGCACGGTAGAAACGATAAAACAGCTCCTCCGTGCAGTTTTCATACCGAGTCACCGTCCACTGGGCTCAGCGAGAAAACGCGATTTCGGCGCTTCTGAGGGCCGAAAACGCGATATCGGCCGATTTGCGATCTGTCAGCAGATTCGGTTTCTGGGCAGTTTACATGTCGAACTGCACGGTAGAAACGATAAAACAGCTCCTCCGTGCAGTTTTCATACCGAGTCACCGTCCACTGGGCTCAGCGAGAAAACGCGATTTCGGCGCTTCTGAGGGCCGAAAACGCGATATCGGCCGATTTGCGATCTGTCAGCAGATTCGGTTTCTGGGCAGTTTACATGTCGAACTGCACGGTAGAAACGATAAAACAGCTCCTCCGTGCAGTTTTCATACCGAGTCACCGTCCACTGGGCTCAGCGAGAAAACGCGATTTCGGCGCTTCTGAGGGCCGAAAACGCGATATCGGCCGATTTGCGATCTGTCAGCAGATTCGGTTTCTGGGCAGTTTACATGTCGAACTGCACGGTAGAAACGATAAAACAGCTCCTCCGTGCAGTTTTCATACCGAGTCACCGTCCACTGGGCTCAGCGAGAAAACGCGATTTCGGCGCTTCTGAGGGCCGAAAACGCGATATCGGCCGATTTGCGATCTGTCAGCAGATTCGGTTTCTGGGCAGTTTACATGTCGAACTGCACGGTAGAAACGATAAAACAGCTCCTCCGTGCAGTTTTCATACCGAGTCACCGTCCACTGGGCTCAGCGAGAAAACGCGATTTCGGCGCTTCTGAGGGCCGAAAACGCGATATCGGCCGATTTGCGATCTGTCAGCAGATTCGGTTTCTGGGCAGTTTACATGTCGAACTGCACGGTAGAAACGATAAAACAGCTCCTCCGTGCAGTTTTCATACCGAGTCACCGTCCACTGGGCTCAGCGAGAAAACGCGATTTCGGCGCTTCTGAGGGCCGAAAACGCGATATCGGCCGATTTGCGATCTGTCAGCAGATTCGGTTTCTGGGCAGTTTACATGTCGAACTGCACGGTAGAAACGATAAAACAGCTCCTCCGTGCAGTTTTCATACCGAGTCACCGTCCACTGGGCTCAGCGAGAAAACGCGATTTCGGCGCTTCTGAGGGCCGAAAACGCGATATCGGCCGATTTTCGATCTGTCAGCAGATTCGGTTTCTGGGCAGTTTACATGTCGAACTGCACGGTAGAAACGATAAAACAGCTCCTCCGTGCAGTTTTCATACCGAGTCACCGTCCACTGGGCTCAGCGAGAAAACGCGATTTCGGCGCTTCTGAGGGCCGAAAACGCGATATCGGCCGATTTGCGATCTGTCAGCAGATTCGGTTTCTGGGCAGTTTACATGTCGAACTGCACGGTAGAAACGATAAAACAGCTCCTCCGTGCAGTTTTCATACCGAGTCACCGTCCACTGGGCTCAGCGAGAAAACGCGATTTCGGCGCTTCTGAGGGCCGAAAACGCGATATCGGCCGATTTGCGATCTGTCAGCAGATTCGGTTTCTGGGCAGTTTACATGTCGAACTGCACGGTAGAAACGATAAAACAGCTCCTCCGTGCAGTTTTCATACCGAGTCACCGTCCACTGGGCTCAGCGAGAAAACGCGATTTCGGCGCTTCTGAGGGCCGAAAACGCGATATCGGCCGATTTGCGATCTGTCAGCAGATTCGGTTTCTGGGCAGTTTACATGTCGAACTGCACGGTAGAAACGATAAAACAGCTCCTCCGTGCAGTTTTCATACCGAGTCACCGTCCACTGGGCTCAGCGAGAAAACGCGATTTCGGCGCTTCTGAGGGCCGAAAACGCGATATCGGCCGATTTGCGATCTGTCAGCAGATTCGGTTTCTGGGCAGTTTACATGTCGAACTGCACGGTAGAAACGATAAAACAGCTCCTCCGTGCAGTTTTCATACCGAGTCACCGTCCACTGGGCTCAGCGAGAAAACGCGATTTCGGCGCTTCTGAGGGCCGAAAACGCGATATCGGCCGATTTGCGATCTGTCAGCAGATTCGGTTTCTGGGCAGTTTACATGTCGAACTGCACGGTAGAAACGATAAAACAGCTCCTCCGTGCAGTTTTCATACCGAGTCACCGTCCACTGGGCTCAGCGAGAAAACGCGATTTCGGCGCTTCTGAGGGCCGAAAACGCGATATCGGCCGATTTTCGATCTGTCAGCAGATTCGGTTTCTGGGCAGTTTACATGTCGAACTGCACGGTAGAAACGATAAAACAGCTCCTCCGTGCAGTTTTCATACCGAGTCACCGTCCACTGGGCTCAGCGAGAAAACGCGATTTCGGCGCTTCTGAGGGCCGAAAACGCGATATCGGCCGATTTGCGATCTGTCAGCAGATTCGGTTTCTGGGCAGTTTACATGTCGAACTGCACGGTAGAAACGATAAAACAGCTCCTCCGTGCAGTTTTCATACCGAGTCACCGTCCACTGGGCTCAGCGAGAAAACGCGATTTCGGCGCTTCTGAGGGCCGAAAACGCGATATCGGCCGATTTGCGATCTGTCAGCAGATTCGGTTTCTGGGCAGTTTACATGTCGAACTGCACGGTAGAAACGATAAAACAGCTCCTCCGTGCAGTTTTCATACCGAGTCACCGTCCACTGGGCTCAGCGAGAAAACGCGATTTCGGCGCTTCTGAGGGCCGAAAACGCGATATCGGCCGATTTGCGATCTGTCAGCAGATTCGGTTTCTGGGCAGTTTACATGTCGAACTGCACGGTAGAAACGATAAAACAGCTCCTCCGTGCAGTTTTCATACCGAGTCACCGTCCACTGGGCTCAGCGAGAAAACGCGATTTCGGCGCTTCTGAGGGCCGAAAACGCGATATCGGCCGATTTGCGATCTGTCAGCAGATTCGGTTTCTGGGCAGTTTACATGTCGAACTGCACGGTAGAAACGATAAAACAGCTCCTCCGTGCAGTTTTCATACCGAGTCACCGTCCACTGGGCTCAGCGAGAAAACGCGATTTCGGCGCTTCTGAGGGCCGAAAACGCGATATCGGCCGATTTGCGATCTGTCAGCAGATTCGGTTTCTGGGCAGTTTACATGTCGAACTGCACGGTAGAAACGATAAAACAGCTCCTCCGTGCAGTTTTCATACCGAGTCACCGTCCACTGGGCTCAGCGAGAAAACGCGATTTCGGCGCTTCTGAGGGCCGAAAACGCGATATCGGCCGATTTGCGATCTGTCAGCAGATTCGGTTTCTGGGCAGTTTACATGTCGAACTGCACGGTAGAAACGATAAAACAGCTCCTCCGTGCAGTTTTCATACCGAGTCACCGTCCACTGGCTCAGCGAGAAAACGCGATTTCGGCGCTTCTGAGGGCCGAAAACGCGATATCGGCCGATTTGCGATCTGTCAGCAGATTCGGTTTCTGGGCAGTTTACATGTCGAACTGCACGGTAGAAACGATAAAACAGCTCCTCCGTGCAGTTTTCATACCGAGTCACCGTCCACTGGGCTCAGCGAGAAAACGCGATTTCGGCGCTTCTGAGGGCCGAAAACGCGATATCGGCCGATTTGCGATCTGTCAGCAGATTCGGTTTCTGGGCAGTTTACATGTCGAACTGCACGGTAGAAACGATAAAACAGCTCCTCCGTGCAGTTTTCATACCGAGTCACCGTCCACTGGGCTCAGCGAGAAAACGCGATTTCGGCGCTTCTGAGGGCCGAAAACGCGATATCGGCCGATTTTCGATCTGTCAGCAGATTCGGTTTCTGGGCAGTTTACATGTCGAACTGCACGGTAGAAACGATAAAACAGCTCCTCCGTGCAGTTTTCATACCGAGTCACCGTCCACTGGGCTCAGCGAGAAAACGCGATTTCGGCGCTTCTGAGGGCCGAAAACGCGATATCGGCCGATTTGCGATCTGTCAGCAGATTCGGTTTCTGGGCAGTTTACATGTCGAACTGCACGGTAGAAACGATAAAACAGCTCCTCCGTGCAGTTTTCATACCGAGTCACCGTCCACTGGGCTCAGCGAGAAAACGCGATTTCGGCGCTTCTGAGGGCCGAAAACGCGATATCGGCCGATTTGCGATCTGTCAGCAGATTCGGTTTCTGGGCAGTTTACATGTCGAACTGCACGGTAGAAACGATAAAACAGCTCCTCCGTGCAGTTTTCATACCGAGTCACCGTCCACTGGGCTCAGCGAGAAAACGCGATTTCGGCGCTTCTGAGGGCCGAAAACGCGATATCGGCCGATTTGCGATCTGTCAGCAGATTCGGTTTCTGGGCAGTTTACATGTCGAACTGCACGGTAGAAACGATAAAACAGCTCCTCCGTGCAGTTTTCATACCGAGTCACCGTCCACTCGGCTCAGCGAGAAAACGCGATTTCGGCGCTTCTGAGGGCCGAAAACGCGATATCGGCCGATTTGCGATCTGTCAGCAGATTCGGTTTCTGGGCAGTTTACATGTCGAACTGCACGGTAGAAACGATAAAACAGCTCCTCCGTGCAGTTTTCATACCGAGTCACCGTCCACTGGGCTCAGCGAGAAAACGCGATTTCGGCGCTTCTGAGGCCGAAAACGCGATATCGGCCGATTTGCGATCTGTCAGCAGATTCGGTTTCTGGGCAGTTTACATGTCGAACTGCACGGTAGAAACGATAAAACAGCTCCTCCGTGCAGTTTTCATACCGAGTCACCGTCCACTGGGCTCAGCGAGAAAACGCGATTTCGGCGCTTCTGAGGGCCGAAAACGCGATATCGGCCGATTTGCGATCTGTCAGCAGATTCGGTTTCTGGGCAGTTTACATGTCGAACTGCACGGTAGAAACGATAAAACAGCTCCTCCGTGCAGTTTTCATACCGAGTCACCGTCCACTGGCTCAGCGAGAAAACGCGATTTCGGCGCTTCTGAGGGCCGAAAACGCGATATCGGCCGATTTGCGATCTGTCAGCAGATTCGGTTTCTGGGCAGTTTACATGTCGAACTGCACGGTAGAAACGATAAAACAGCTCCTCCGTGCAGTTTTCATACCGAGTCACCGTCCACTGGGCTCAGCGAGAAAACGCGATTTCGGCGCTTCTGAGGGCCGAAAACGCGATATCGGCCGATTTGCGATCTGTCAGCAGATTCGGGTTCTGGGCAGTTTACATGTCGAACTGCACGGTAGAAACGATAAAACAGCTCCTCCGTGCAGTTTTCATACCGAGTCACCGTCCACTGGGCTCAGCGAGAAAACGCGATTTCGGCGCTTCTGAGGGCCGAAAACGCGATATCGGCCGATTTTCGATCTGTCAGCAGATTCGGTTTCTGGGCAGTTTACATGTCGAACTGCACGGTAGAAACGATAAAACAGCTCCTCCGTGCAGTTTTCATACCGAGTCACCGTCCACTGGGCTCAGCGAGAAAACGCGATTTCGGCGCTTCTGAGGGCCGAAAACGCGATATCGGCCGATTTGCGATCTGTCAGCAGATTCGGTTTCTGGGCAGTTTACATGTCGAACTGCACGGTAGAAACGATAAAACAGCTCCTCCGTGCAGTTTTCATACCGAGTCACCGTCCACTCGGCTCAGCGAGAAAACGCGATTTCGGCGCTTCTGAGGGCCGAAAACGCGATATCGGCCGATTTCGATCTGTCAGCAGATTCGGTTTCTGGGCAGTTTACATGTCGAACTGCACGGTAGAAACGATAAAACAGCTCCTCCGTGCAGTTTTCATACCGAGTCACCGTCCACTCGGCTCAGCGAGAAAACGCGATTTCGGCGCTTCTGAGGGCCGAAAACGCGATATCGGCCGATTTGCGATCTGTCAGCAGATTCGGTTTCTGGGCAGTTTACATGTCGAACTGCACGGTAGAAACGATAAAACAGCTCCTCCGTGCAGTTTTCATACCGAGTCACCGTCCACTCGGCTCAGCGAGAAAACGCGATTTCGGCGCTTCTGAGGGCCGAAAACGCGATATCGGCCGATTTGCGATCTGTCAGCAGATTCGGTTTCTGGGCAGTTTACATGTCGAACTGCACGGTAGAAACGATAAAACAGCTCCTCCGTGCAGTTTTCATACCGAGTCACCGTCCACTCGGCTCAGCGAGAAAACGCGATTTCGGCGCTTCTGAGGGCCGAAAACGCGATATCGGCCGATTTTCGATCTGTCAGCAGATTCGGTTTCTGGGCAGTTTACATGTCGAACTGCACGGTAGAAACGATAAAACAGCTCCTCCGTGCAGTTTTCATACCGAGTCACCGTCCACTGGGCTCAGCGAGAAAACGCGATTTCGGCGCTTCTGAGGGCCGAAAACGCGATATCGGCCGATTTGCGATCTGTCAGCAGATTCGGTTTCTGGGCAGTTTACATGTCGAACTGCACGGTAGAAACGATAAAACAGCTCCTCCGTGCAGTTTTCATACCGAGTCACCGTCCACTGGGCTCAGCGAGAAAACGCGATTTCGGCGCTTCTGAGGGCCGAAAACGCGATATCGGCCGATTTGCGATCTGTCAGCAGATTCGGTTTCTGGGCAGTTTACATGTCGAACTGCACGGTAGAAACGATAAAACAGCTCCTCCGTGCAGTTTTCATACCGAGTCACCGTCCACTGGGCTCAGCGAGAAAACGCGATTTCGGCGCTTCTGAGGGCCGAAAACGCGATATCGGCCGATTTGCGATCTGTCAGCAGATTCGGTTTCTGGGCAGTTTACATGTCGAACTGCACGGTAGAAACGATAAAACAGCTCCTCCGTGCAGTTTTCATACCGAGTCACCGTCCACTGGGCTCAGCGAGAAAACGCGATTTCGGCGCTTCTGAGGGCCGAAAACGCGATATCGGCCGATTTGCGATCTGTCAGCAGATTCGGTTTCTGGGCAGTTTACATGTCGAACTGCACGGTAGAAACGATAAAACAGCTCCTCCGTGCAGTTTTCATACCGAGTCACCGTCCACTGGGCTCAGCGAGAAAACGCGATTTCGGCGCTTCTGAGGGCCGAAAACGCGATATCGGCCGATTTGCGATCTGTCAGCAGATTCGGTTTCTGGGCAGTTTACATGTCGAACTGCACGGTAGAAACGATAAAACAGCTCCTCCGTGCAGTTTTCATACCGAGTCACCGTCCACTCGGCTCAGCGAGAAAACGCGATTTCGGCGCTTCTGAGGGCCGAAAACGCGATATCGGCCGATTTGCGATCTGTCAGCAGATTCGGTTTCTGGGCAGTTTACATGTCGAACTGCACGGTAGAAACGATAAAACAGCTCCTCCGTGCAGTTTTCATACCGAGTCACCGTCCACTGGGCTCAGCGAGAAAACGCGATTTCGGCGCTTCTGAGGGCCGAAAACGCGATATCGGCCGATTTGCGATCTGTCAGCAGATTCGGTTTCTGGGCAGTTTACATGTCGAACTGCACGGTAGAAACGATAAAACAGCTCCTCCGTGCAGTTTTCATACCGAGTCACCGTCCACTGGGCTCAGCGAGAAAACGCGATTTCGGCGCTTCTGAGGGCCGAAAACGCGATATCGGCCGATTTGCGATCTGTCAGCAGATTCGGTTTCTGGGCAGTTTACATGTCGAACTGCACGGTAGAAACGATAAAACAGCTCCTCCGTGCAGTTTTCATACCGAGTCACCGTCCACTGGGCTCAGCGAGAAAACGCGATTTCGGCGCTTCTGAGGGCCGAAAACGCGATATCGGCCGATTTGCGATCTGTCAGCAGATTCGGTTTCTGGGCAGTTTACATGTCGAACTGCACGGTAGAAACGATAAAACAGCTCCTCCGTGCAGTTTTCATACCGAGTCACCGTCCACTCGGCTCAGCGAGAAAACGCGATTTCGGCGCTTCTGAGGGCCGAAAACGCGATATCGGCCGATTTGCGATCTGTCAGCAGATTCGGTTTCTGGGCAGTTTACATGTCGAACTGCACGGTAGAAACGATAAAACAGCTCCTCCGTGCAGTTTTCATACCGAGTCACCGTCCACTGGGCTCAGCGAGAAAACGCGATTTCGGCGCTTCTGAGGGCCGAAAACGCGATATCGGCCGATTTGCGATCTGTCAGCAGATTCGGTTTCTGGGCAGTTTACATGTCGAACTGCACGGTAGAAACGATAAAACAGCTCCTCCGTGCAGTTTTCATACCGAGTCACCGTCCACTGGGCTCAGCGAGAAAACGCGATTTCGGCGCTTCTGAGGGCCGAAAACGCGATATCGGCCGATTTGCGATCTGTCAGCAGATTCGGTTTCTGGGCAGTTTACATGTCGAACTGCACGGTAGAAACGATAAAACAGCTCCTCCGTGCAGTTTTCATACCGAGTCACCGTCCACTGGGCTCAGCGAGAAAACGCGATTTCGGCGCTTCTGAGGGCCGAAAACGCGATATCGGCCGATTTGCGATCTGTCAGCAGATTCGGTTTCTGGGCAGTTTACATGTCGAACTGCACGGTAGAAACGATAAAACAGCTCCTCCGTGCAGTTTTCATACCGAGTCACCGTCCACTGTCAGGCTCAGCGAGAAAACGCGATTTTCATACCGAGTCACCGCTCAGCGAGAAAACGCGATTTCGGCGCTTCTGAGGGCCGAAAACGCGATATCGGCCGATTTGCGATCTGTCAGCAGATTCGGTTTCTGGGCAGTTTACATGTCGAACTGCACGGTAGAAACGATAAAACAGCTCCTCCGTGCAGTTTTCATACCGAGTCACCGTCCACTTTGCTCAGCGAGAAAACGCGATTTCGGCACTCCACTCTCAGAGAAAACGCGCCGAGGGCCGAAAACGCGATATCGGCCGATTTGCGATCTGTCAGCAGATTCGGTTTCTGGGCAGTTTACATGTCGAACTGCACGGTAGAAACGATAAAACAGCTCCTCCGTGCAGTTTTCATACCGAGTCACCGTCCACTGGGCTCAGCGAGAAAACGCGATTTCGGCGCTTCTGAGGGCCGAAAACGCGATATCGGCCGATTTGCGATCTGTCAGCAGATTCGGTTTCTGGGCAGTTTACATGTCGAACTGCACGGTAGAAACGATAAAACAGCTCCTCCGTGCAGTTTTCATACCGAGTCACCGTCCACTGGGCTCAGCGAGAAAACGCGATTTCGGCGCTTCTGAGGGCCGAAAACGCGATATCGGCCGATTTGCGATCTGTCAGCAGATTCGGTTTCTGGGCAGTTTACATGTCGAACTGCACGGTAGAAACGATAAAACAGCTCCTCCGTGCAGTTTTCATACCGAGTCACCGTCCACTCGGCTCAGCGAGAAAACGCGATTTCGGCGCTTCTGAGGGCCGAAAACGCGATATCGGCCGATTTGCGATCTGTCAGCAGATTCGGTTTCTGGGCAGTTTACATGTCGAACTGCACGGTAGAAACGATAAAACAGCTCCTCCGTGCAGTTTTCATCCGAGTCACCGTCCACTGGGCTCAGCGAGAAAACGCGATTTCGGCGCTTCTGAGGGCCGAAAACGCGATATCGGCCGATTTGCGATCTGTCAGCAGATTCGGTTTCTGGGCAGTTTACATGTCGAACTGCACGGTAGAAACGATAAAACAGCTCCTCCGTGCAGTTTTCATACCGAGTCACCGTCCACTGGGCTCAGCGAGAAAACGCGATTTCGGCGCTTCTGAGGGCCGAAAACGCGATATCGGCCGATTTGCGATCTGTCAGCAGATTCGGTTTCTGGGCAGTTTACATGTCGAACTGCACGGTAGAAACGATAAAACAGCTCCTCCGTGCAGTTTTCATACCGAGTCACCGTCCACTGGGCTCAGCGAGAAAACGCGATTTCGGCGCTTCTGAGGGCCGAAAACGCGATATCGGCCGATTTGCGATCTGTCAGCAGATTCGGTTTCTGGGCAGTTTACATGTCGAACTGCACGGTAGAAACGATAAAACAGCTCCTCCGTGCAGTTTTCATACCGAGTCACCGTCCACTGGGCTCAGCGAGAAAACGCGATTTCGGCGCTTCTGAGGGCCGAAAACGCGATATCGGCCGATTTGCGATCTGTCAGCAGATTCGGTTTCTGGGCAGTTTACATGTCGAACTGCACGGTAGAAACGATAAAACAGCTCCTCCGTGCAGTTTTCATACCGAGTCACCGTCCACTGGGCTCAGCGAGAAAACGCGATTTCGGCGCTTCTGAGGGCCGAAAACGCGATATCGGCCGATTTGCGATCTGTCAGCAGATTCGGTTTCTGGGCAGTTTACATGTCGAACTGCACGGTAGAAACGATAAAACAGCTCCTCCGTGCAGTTTTCATACCGAGTCACCGTCCACTCGGCTCAGCGAGAAAACGCGATTTCGGCGCTTCTGAGGGCCGAAAACGCGATATCGGCCGATTTGCGATCTGTCAGCAGATTCGGTTTCTGGGCAGTTTACATGTCGAACTGCACGGTAGAAACGATAAAACAGCTCCTCCGTGCAGTTTTCATACCGAGTCACCGTCCACTGGGCTCAGCGAGAAAACGCGATTTCGGCGCTTCTGAGGGCCGAAAACGCGATATCGGCCGATTTGCGATCTGTCAGCAGATTCGGTTTCTGGGCAGTTTACATGTCGAACTGCACGGTAGAAACGATAAAACAGCTCCTCCGTGCAGTTTTCATACCGAGTCACCGTCCACTGGGCTCAGCGAGAAAACGCGATTTCGGCGCTTCTGAGGGCCGAAAACGCGATATCGGCCGATTTGCGATCTGTCAGCAGATTCGGTTTCTGGGCAGTTTACATGTCGAACTGCACGGTAGAAACGATAAAACAGCTCCTCCGTGCAGTTTTCATACCGAGTCACCGTCCACTGGCTCAGCGAGAAAACGCGATTTCGGCGCTTCTGAGGGCCGAAAACGCGATATCGGCCGATTTGCGATCTGTCAGCAGATTCGGTTTCTGGGCAGTTTACATGTCGAACTGCACGGTAGAAACGATAAAACAGCTCCTCCGTGCAGTTTTCATACCGAGTCACCGTCCACTGGGCTCAGCGAGAAAACGCGATTTCGGCGCTTCTGAGGGCCGAAAACGCGATATCGGCCGATTTGCGATCTGTCAGCAGATTCGGTTTCTGGGCAGTTTACATGTCGAACTGCACGGTAGAAACGATAAAACAGCTCCTCCGTGCAGTTTTCATACCGAGTCACCGTCCACTGGGCTCAGCGAGAAAACGCGATTTCGGCGCTTCTGAGGGCCGAAAACGCGATATCGGCCGATTTGCGATCTGTCAGCAGATTCGGTTTCTGGGCAGTTTACATGTCGAACTGCACGGTAGAAACGATAAAACAGCTCCTCCGTGCAGTTTTCATACCGAGTCACCGTCCACTGGGCTCAGCGAGAAAACGCGATTTCGGCGCTTCTGAGGGCCGAAAACGCGATATCGGCCGATTTGCGATCTGTCAGCAGATTCGGTTTCTGGGCAGTTTACATGTCGAACTGCACGGTAGAAACGATAAAACAGCTCCTCCGTGCAGTTTTCATACCGAGTCACCGTCCACTGGGCTCAGCGAGAAAACGCGATTTCGGCGCTTCTGAGGGCCGAAAACGCGATATCGGCCGATTTGCGATCTGTCAGCAGATTCGGTTTCTGGGCAGTTTACATGTCGAACTGCACGGTAGAAACGATAAAACAGCTCCTCCGTGCAGTTTTCATACCGAGTCACCGTCCACTCGGCTCAGCGAGAAAACGCGATTTCGGCGCTTCTGAGGGCCGAAAACGCGATATCGGCCGATTTGCGATCTGTCAGCAGATTCGGTTTCTGGGCAGTTTACATGTCGAACTGCACGGTAGAAACGATAAAACAGCTCCTCCGTGCAGTTTTCATACCGAGTCACCGTCCACTGGGCTCAGCGAGAAAACGCGATTTCGGCGCTTCTGAGGGCCGAAAACGCGATATCGGCCGATTTGCGATCTGTCAGCAGATTCGGTTTCTGGGCAGTTTACATGTCGAACTGCACGGTAGAAACGATAAAACAGCTCCTCCGTGCAGTTTTCATACCGAGTCACCGTCCACTCGGCTCAGCGAGAAAACGCGATTTCGGCGCTTCTGAGGGCCGAAAACGCGATATCGGCCGATTTGCGATCTGTCAGCAGATTCGGTTTCTGGGCAGTTTACATGTCGAACTGCACGGTAGAAACGATAAAACAGCTCCTCCGTGCAGTTTTCATACCGAGTCACCGTCCACTGGGCTCAGCGAGAAAACGCGATTTCGGCGCTTCTGAGGGCCGAAAACGCGATATCGGCCGATTTGCGATCTGTCAGCAGATTCGGTTTCTGGGCAGTTTACATGTCGAACTGCACGGTAGAAACGATAAAACAGCTCCTCCGTGCAGTTTTCATACCGAGTCACCGTCCACTCGGCTCAGCGAGAAAACGCGATTTCGGCGCTTCTGAGGGCCGAAAACGCGCGATATCGGCCGATTTGCGATCTGTCAGCAGATTCGGTTTCTGGGCAGTTTACATGTCGAACTGCACGGTAGAAACGATAAAACAGCTCCTCCGTGCAGTTTTCATACCGAGTCACCGTCCACTCGGCTCAGCGAGAAAACGCGATTTCGGCGCTTCTGAGGGCCGAAAACGCGATATCGGCCGATTTGCGATCTGTCAGCAGATTCGGTTTCTGGGCAGTTTACATGTCGAACTGCACGGTAGAAACGATAAAACAGCTCCTCCGTGCAGTTTTCATACCGAGTCACCGTCCACTCGGCTCAGCGAGAAAACGCGATTTCGGCGCTTCTGAGGGCCGAAAACGCGATATCGGCCGATTTTCGATCTGTCAGCAGATTCGGTTTCTGGGCAGTTTACATGTCGAACTGCACGGTAGAAACGATAAAACAGCTCCTCCGTGCAGTTTTCATACCGAGTCACCGTCCACTGGGCTCAGCGAGAAAACGCGATTTCGGCGCTTCTGAGGGCCGAAAACGCGATATCGGCCGATTTGCGATCTGTCAGCAGATTCGGTTTCTGGGCAGTTTACATGTCGAACTGCACGGTAGAAACGATAAAACAGCTCCTCCGTGCAGTTTTCATACCGAGTCACCGTCCACTGGCTCAGCGAGAAAACGCGATTTCGGCGCTTCTGAGGGCCGAAAACGCGATATCGGCCGATTTGCGATCTGTCAGCAGATTCGGTTTCTGGGCAGTTTACATGTCGAACTGCACGGTAGAAACGATAAAACAGCTCCTCCGTGCAGTTTTCATACCGAGTCACCGTCCACTGGGCTCAGCGAGAAAACGCGATTTCGGCGCTTCTGAGGGCCGAAAACGCGATATCGGCCGATTTGCGATCTGTCAGCAGATTCGGTTTCTGGGCAGTTTACATGTCGAACTGCACGGTAGAAACGATAAAACAGCTCCTCCGTGCAGTTTTCATACCGAGTCACCGTCCACTCGGCTCAGCGAGAAAACGCGATTTCGGCGCTTCTGAGGGCCGAAAACGCGATATCGGCCGATTTGCGATCTGTCAGCAGATTCGGTTTCTGGGCAGTTTACATGTCGAACTGCACGGTAGAAACGATAAAACAGCTCCTCCGTGCAGTTTTCATACCGAGTCACCGTCCACTGGGCTCAGCGAGAAAACGCGATTTCGGCGCTTCTGAGGGCCGAAAACGCGATATCGGCCGATTTGCGATCTGTCAGCAGATTCGGTTTCTGGGCAGTTTACATGTCGAACTGCACGGTAGAAACGATAAAACAGCTCCTCCGTGCAGTTTTCATACCGAGTCACCGTCCACTCGGCTCAGCGAGAAAACGCGATTTCGGCGCTTCTGAGGGCCGAAAACGCGATATCGGCCGATTTGCGATCTGTCAGCAGATTCGGTTTCTGGGCAGTTTACATGTCGAACTGCACGGTAGAAACGATAAAACAGCTCCTCCGTGCAGTTTTCATACCGAGTCACCGTCCACTGGCTCAGCGAGAAAACGCGATTTCGGCGCTTCTGAGGGCCGAAAACGCGATATCGGCCGATTTGCGATCTGTCAGCAGATTCGGTTTCTGGGCAGTTTACATGTCGAACTGCACGGTAGAAACGATAAAACAGCTCCTCCGTGCAGTTTTCATACCGAGTCACCGTCCACTCGGCTCAGCGAGAAAACGCGATTTCGGCGCTTCTGAGGGCCGAAAACGCGATATCGGCCGATTTGCGATCTGTCAGCAGATTCGGTTTCTGGGCAGTTTACATGTCGAACTGCACGGTAGAAACGATAAAACAGCTCCTCCGTGCAGTTTTCATACCGAGTCACCGTCCACTGGGCTCAGCGAGAAAACGCGATTTCGGCGCTTCTGAGGGCCGAAAACGCGATATCGGCCGATTTGCGATCTGTCAGCAGATTCGGTTTCTGGGCAGTTTACATGTCGAACTGCACGGTAGAAACGATAAAACAGCTCCTCCGTGCAGTTTTCATACCGAGTCACCGTCCACTCGGCTCAGCGAGAAAACGCGATTTCGGCGCTTCTGAGGGCCGAAAACGCGATATCGGCCGATTTGCGATCTGTCAGCAGATTCGGTTTCTGGGCAGTTTACATGTCGAACTGCACGGTAGAAACGATAAAACAGCTCCTCCGTGCAGTTTTCATACCGAGTCACCGTCCACTCGGCTCAGCGAGAAAACGCGATTTCGGCGCTTCTGAGGGCCGAAAACGCGATATCGGCCGATTTGCGATCTGTCAGCAGATTCGGTTTCTGGGCAGTTTACATGTCGAACTGCACGGTAGAAACGATAAAACAGCTCCTCCGTGCAGTTTTCATACCGAGTCACCGTCCACTCGGCTCAGCGAGAAAACGCGATTTCGGCGCTTCTGAGGGCCGAAAACGCGATATCGGCCGATTTGCGATCTGTCAGCAGATTCGGTTTCTGGGCAGTTTACATGTCGAACTGCACGGTAGAAACGATAAAACAGCTCCTCCGTGCAGTTTTCATACCGAGTCACCGTCCACTGGGCTCAGCGAGAAAACGCGATTTCGGCGCTTCTGAGGGCCGAAAACGCGATATCGGCCGATTTGCGATCTGTCAGCAGATTCGGTTTCTGGGCAGTTTACATGTCGAACTGCACGGTAGAAACGATAAAACAGCTCCTCCGTGCAGTTTTCATACCGAGTCACCGTCCACTCGGCTCAGCGAGAAAACGCGATTTCGGCGCTTCTGAGGGCCGAAAACGCGATATCGGCCGATTTGCGATCTGTCAGCAGATTCGGTTTCTGGGCAGTTTACATGTCGAACTGCACGGTAGAAACGATAAAACAGCTCCTCCGTGCAGTTTTCATACCGAGTCACCGTCCACTCGGCTCAGCGAGAAAACGCGATTTCGGCGCTTCTGAGGGCCGAAAACGCGATATCGGCCGATTTGCGATCTGTCAGCAGATTCGGTTTCTGGGCAGTTTACATGTCGAACTGCACGGTAGAAACGATAAAACAGCTCCTCCGTGCAGTTTTCATACCGAGTCACCGTCCACTGGGCTCAGCGAGAAAACGCGATTTCGGCGCTTCTGAGGGCCGAAAACGCGATATCGGCCGATTTGCGATCTGTCAGCAGATTCGGTTTCTGGGCAGTTTACATGTCGAACTGCACGGTAGAAACGATAAAACAGCTCCTCCGTGCAGTTTTCATACCGAGTCACCGTCCACTGGGCTCAGCGAGAAAACGCGATTTCGGCGCTTCTGAGGGCCGAAAACGCGATATCGGCCGATTTGCGATCTGTCAGCAGATTCGGTTTCTGGGCAGTTTACATGTCGAACTGCACGGTAGAAACGATAAAACAGCTCCTCCGTGCAGTTTTCATACCGAGTCACCGTCCACTGGGCTCAGCGAGAAAACGCGATTTCGGCGCTTCTGAGGGCCGAAAACGCGATATCGGCCGATTTGCGATCTGTCAGCAGATTCGGTTTCTGGGCAGTTTACATGTCGAACTGCACGGTAGAAACGATAAAACAGCTCCTCCGTGCAGTTTTCATACCGAGTCACCGTCCACTCGGCTCAGCGAGAAAACGCGATTTCGGCGCTTCCTGAGGGCCGAAAACGCGATATCGGCCGATTTGCGATCTGTCAGCAGATTCGGTTTCTGGGCAGTTTACATGTCGAACTGCACGGTAGAAACGATAAAACAGCTCCTCCGTGCAGTTTTCATACCGAGTCACCGTCCACTGGGCTCAGCGAGAAAACGCGATTTCGGCGCTTCTGAGGGCCGAAAACGCGATATCGGCCGATTTGCGATCTGTCAGCAGATTCGGTTTCTGGGCAGTTTACATGTCGAACTGCACGGTAGAAACGATAAAACAGCTCCTCCGTGCAGTTTTCATACCGAGTCACCGTCCACTCGGCTCAGCGAGAAAACGCGATTTCGGCGCTTCTGAGGGCCGAAAACGCGATATCGGCCGATTTGCGATCTGTCAGCAGATTCGGTTTCTGGGCAGTTTACATGTCGAACTGCACGGTAGAAACGATAAAACAGCTCCTCCGTGCAGTTTTCATACCGAGTCACCGTCCACTGGGCTCAGCGAGAAAACGCGATTTCGGCGCTTCTGAGGGCCGAAAACGCGATATCGGCCGATTTGCGATCTGTCAGCAGATTCGGTTTCTGGGCAGTTTACATGTCGAACTGCACGGTAGAAACGATAAAACAGCTCCTCCGTGCAGTTTTCATACCGAGTCACCGTCCACTCGGCTCAGCGAGAAAACGCGATTTCGGCGCTTCTGAGGGCCGAAAACGCGATATCGGCCGATTTTCGATCTGTCAGCAGATTCGGTTTCTGGGCAGTTTACATGTCGAACTGCACGGTAGAAACGATAAAACAGCTCCTCCGTGCAGTTTTCATACCGAGTCACCGTCCACTCGGCTCAGCGAGAAAACGCGATTTCGGCGCTTCTGAGGGCCGAAAACGCGATATCGGCCGATTTGCGATCTGTCAGCAGATTCGGTTTCTGGGCAGTTTACATGTCGAACTGCACGGTAGAAACGATAAAACAGCTCCTCCGTGCAGTTTTCATACCGAGTCACCGTCCACTCGGCTCAGCGAGAAAACGCGATTTCGGCGCTTCTGAGGGCCGAAAACGCGATATCGGCCGATTTGCGATCTGTCAGCAGATTCGGTTTCTGGGCAGTTTACATGTCGAACTGCACGGTAGAAACGATAAAACAGCTCCTCCGTGCAGTTTTCATACCGAGTCACCGTCCACTCGGCTCAGCGAGAAAACGCGATTTCGGCGCTTCTGAGGGCCGAAAACGCGATATCGGCCGATTTGCGATCTGTCAGCAGATTCGGTTTCTGGGCAGTTTACATGTCGAACTGCACGGTAGAAACGATAAAACAGCTCCTCCGTGCAGTTTTCATACCGAGTCACCGTCCACTCGGCTCAGCGAGAAAACGCGATTTCGGCGCTTCTGAGGGCCGAAAACGCGATATCGGCCGATTTGCGATCTGTCAGCAGATTCGGTTTCTGGGCAGTTTACATGTCGAACTGCACGGTAGAAACGATAAAACAGCTCCTCCGTGCAGTTTTCATACCGAGTCACCGTCCACTCGGCTCAGCGAGAAAACGCGATTTCGGCGCTTCTGAGGGCCGAAAACGCGATATCGGCCGATTTGCGATCTGTCAGCAGATTCGGTTTCTGGGCAGTTTACATGTCGAACTGCACGGTAGAAACGATAAAACAGCTCCTCCGTGCAGTTTTCATACCGAGTCACCGTCCACTGGGCTCAGCGAGAAAACGCGATTTCGGCGCTTCTGAGGGCCGAAAACGCGATATCGGCCGATTTGCGATCTGTCAGCAGATTCGGTTTCTGGGCAGTTTACATGTCGAACTGCACGGTAGAAACGATAAAACAGCTCCTCCGTGCAGTTTTCATACCGAGTCACCGTCCACTGGGCTCAGCGAGAAAACGCGATTTCGGCGCTTCTGAGGGCCGAAAACGCGATATCGGCCGATTTGCGATCTGTCAGCAGATTCGGTTTCTGGGCAGTTTACATGTCGAACTGCACGGTAGAAACGATAAAACAGCTCCTCCGTGCAGTTTTCATACCGAGTCACCGTCCACTGGCTCAGCGAGAAAACGCGATTTCGGCGCTTCTGAGGGCCGAAAACGCGATATCGGCCGATTTGCGATCTGTCAGCAGATTCGGTTTCTGGGCAGTTTACATGTCGAACTGCACGGTAGAAACGATAAAACAGCTCCTCCGTGCAGTTTTCATACCGAGTCACCGTCCACTCGGCTCAGCGAGAAAACGCGATTTCGGCGCTTCTGAGGGCCGAAAACGCGATATCGGCCGATTTGCGATCTGTCAGCAGATTCGGTTTCTGGGCAGTTTACATGTCGAACTGCACGGTAGAAACGATAAAACAGCTCCTCCGTGCAGTTTTCATACCGAGTCACCGTCCACTGGGCTCAGCGAGAAAACGCGATTTCGGCGCTTCTGAGGGCCGAAAACGCGATATCGGCCGATTTGCGATCTGTCAGCAGATTCGGTTTCTGGGCAGTTTACATGTCGAACTGCACGGTAGAAACGATAAAACAGCTCCTCCGTGCAGTTTTCATACCGAGTCACCGTCCACTCGGCTCAGCGAGAAAACGCGATTTCGGCGCTTCTGAGGGCCGAAAACGCGATATCGGCCGATTTGCGATCTGTCAGCAGATTCGGTTTCTGGGCAGTTTACATGTCGAACTGCACGGTAGAAACGATAAAACAGCTCCTCCGTGCAGTTTTCATACCGAGTCACCGTCCACTGGGCTCAGCGAGAAAACGCGATTTCGGCGCTTCTGAGGGCCGAAAACGCGATATCGGCCGATTTGCGATCTGTCAGCAGATTCGGTTTCTGGGCAGTTTACATGTCGAACTGCACGGTAGAAACGATAAAACAGCTCCTCCGTGCAGTTTTCATACCGAGTCACCGTCCACTGGGCTCAGCGAGAAAACGCGATTTCGGCGCTTCTGAGGGCCGAAAACGCGATATCGGCCGATTTGCGATCTGTCAGCAGATTCGGTTTCTGGGCAGTTTACATGTCGAACTGCACGGTAGAAACGATAAAACAGCTCCTCCGTGCAGTTTTCATACCGAGTCACCGTCCACTCGGCTCAGCGAGAAAACGCGATTTCGGCGCTTCTGAGGGCCGAAAACGCGATATCGGCCGATTTGCGATCTGTCAGCAGATTCGGTTTCTGGGCAGTTTACATGTCGAACTGCACGGTAGAAACGATAAAACAGCTCCTCCGTGCAGTTTTCATACCGAGTCACCGTCCACTGGGCTCAGCGAGAAAACGCGATTTCGGCGCTTCTGAGGGCCGAAAACGCGATATCGGCCGATTTGCGATCTGTCAGCAGATTCGGTTTCTGGGCAGTTTACATGTCGAACTGCACGGTAGAAACGATAAAACAGCTCCTCCGTGCAGTTTTCATACCGAGTCACCGTCCACTCGGCTCAGCGAGAAAACGCGATTTCGGCGCTTCTGAGGGCCGAAAACGCGATATCGGCCGATTTGCGATCTGTCAGCAGATTCGGTTTCTGGGCAGTTTACATGTCGAACTGCACGGTAGAAACGATAAAACAGCTCCTCCGTGCAGTTTTCATACCGAGTCACCGTCCACTCGGCTCAGCGAGAAAACGCGATTTCGGCGCTTCTGAGGGCCGAAAACGCGATATCGGCCGATTTTCGATCTGTCAGCAGATTCGGTTTCTGGGCAGTTTACATGTCGAACTGCACGGTAGAAACGATAAAACAGCTCCTCCGTGCAGTTTTCATACCGAGTCACCGTCCACTGGGCTCAGCGAGAAAACGCGATTTCGGCGCTTCTGAGGGCCGAAAACGCGATATCGGCCGATTTTCGATCTGTCAGCAGATTCGGTTTCTGGGCAGTTTACATGTCGAACTGCACGGTAGAAACGATAAAACAGCTCCTCCGTGCAGTTTTCATACCGAGTCACCGTCCACTCGGCTCAGCGAGAAAACGCGATTTCGGCGCTTCTGAGGGCCGAAAACGCGATATCGGCCGATTTGCGATCTGTCAGCAGATTCGGTTTCTGGGCAGTTTACATGTCGAACTGCACGGTAGAAACGATAAAACAGCTCCTCCGTGCAGTTTTCATACCGAGTCACCGTCCACTGGGCTCAGCGAGAAAACGCGATTTCGGCGCTTCTGAGGGCCGAAAACGCGATATCGGCCGATTTGCGATCTGTCAGCAGATTCGGTTTCTGGGCAGTTTACATGTCGAACTGCACGGTAGAAACGATAAAACAGCTCCTCCGTGCAGTTTTCATACCGAGTCACCGTCCACTCGGCTCAGCGAGAAAACGCGATTTCGGCGCTTCTGAGGGCCGAAAACGCGATATCGGCCGATTTGCGATCTGTCAGCAGATTCGGTTTCTGGGCAGTTTACATGTCGAACTGCACGGTAGAAACGATAAAACAGCTCCTCCGTGCAGTTTTCATACCGAGTCACCGTCCACTCGGCTCAGCGAGAAAACGCGATTTCGGCGCTTCTGAGGGCCGAAAACGCGATATCGGCCGATTTTCGATCTGTCAGCAGATTCGGTTTCTGGGCAGTTTACATGTCGAACTGCACGGTAGAAACGATAAAACAGCTCCTCCGTGCAGTTTTCATACCGAGTCACCGTCCACTGGGCTCAGCGAGTTTCGGCGCTCCTGAGGGCCGAAAACGCGATATCGGCCGATTTGCGATCTGTCAGCAGATTCGTTTTCTGGGCAGTTCACTCGGCTCAGCGAGAAAACGCGATTTCGGCGCTTCTGAGGGCCGAAAACGCGATATCGGCCGATTTGCGATCTGTCAGCAGATTCGGTTTCTGGGCAGTTTACATGTCGAACTGCACGGTAGAAACGATAAAACAGCTCCTCCGTGCAGTTTTCATACCGAGTCACCGTCCACTGGGCTCAGCGAGAAAACGCGATTTCGGCGCTTCTGAGGGCCGAAAACGCGATATCGGCCGATTTGCGATCTGTCAGCAGATTCGGTTTCTGGGCAGTTTACATGTCGAACTGCACGGTAGAAACGATAAAACAGCTCCTCCGTGCAGTTTTCATACCGAGTCACCGTCCACTCGGCTCAGTTTTCATACCGAGTCGACCGTCCACAGTTTACATGTCGCTCAGCGACGAAAAACGCGATTTCATACCGCACCGTCCACTGGGCTCAGCGAGAAAACGCGATTTCGGCGCTTCTGAGGGCCGAAAACGCGATATCGGCCGATTTGCGATCTGTCAGCAGATTCGGTTTCTGGGCAGTTTACATGTCGAACTGCACGGTAGAAACGATAAAACAGCTCCTCCGTGCAGTTTTCATACCGAGTCACCGTCCACTCGGCTCAGCGAGAAAACGCGATTTCGGCACTTCTGAGGGCCGAAAACGCGATATCGGCCGATTTTCGATCTGTCAGCAGATTCGGTTTCTGGGCAGTTTACATGTCGAACTGCACGGTAGAAACGATAAAACAGCTCCTCCGTGCAGTTTTCATACCGAGTCACCGTCCACTGGGCTCAGCGAGAAAACGCGATTTCGGCGCTTCTGAGGGCCGAAAACGCGATATCGGCCGATTTGCGATCTGTCAGCAGATTCGGTTTCTGGGCAGTTTACATGTCGAACTGCACGGTAGAAACGATAAAACAGCTCCTCCGTGCAGTTTTCATACCGAGTCACCGTCCACTCGGCTCAGCGAGAAAACGCGATTTCGGCGCTTCTGAGGGCCGAAAACGCGATATCGGCCGATTTTCGATCTGTCAGCAGATTCGGTTTCTGGGCAGTTTACATGTCGAACTGCACGGTAGAAACGATAAAACAGCTCCTCCGTGCAGTTTTCATACCGAGTCACCGTCCACTGGGCTCAGCGAGAAAACGCGATTTCGGCGCTTCTGAGGGCCGAAAACGCGATATCGGCCGATTTGCGATCTGTCAGCAGATTCGGTTTCTGGGCAGTTTACATGTCGAACTGCACGGTAGAAACGATAAAACAGCTCCTCCGTGCAGTTTTCATACCGAGTCACCGTCCACTCGGCTCAGCGAGAAAACGCGATTTCGGCGCTTCTGAGGGCCGAAAACGCGATATCGGCCGATTTGCGATCTGTCAGCAGATTCGGTTTCTGGGCAGTTTACATGTCGAACTGCACGGTAGAAACGATAAAACAGCTCCTCCGTGCAGTTTTCATACCGAGTCACCGTCCACTCGGCTCAGCGAGAAAACGCGATTTCGGCGCTTCTGAGGGCCGAAAACGCGATATCGGCCGATTTTCGATCTGTCAGCAGATTCGGTTTCTGGGCAGTTTACATGTCGAACTGCACGGTAGAAACGATAAAACAGCTCCTCCGTGCAGTTTTCATACCGAGTCACCGTCCACTCGGCTCAGCGAGAAAACGCGATTTCGGCGCTTCTGAGGGCCGAAAACGCGATATCGGCCGATTTTCGATCTGTCAGCAGATTCGGTTTCTGGGCAGTTTACATGTCGAACTGCACGGTAGAAACGATAAAACAGCTCCTCCGTGCAGTTTTCATACCGAGTCACCGTCCACTGGGCTCAGCGAGAAAACGCGATTTCGGCGCTTCTGAGGGCCGAAAACGCGATATCGGCCGATTTGCGATCTGTCAGCAGATTCGGTTTCTGGGCAGTTTACATGTCGAACTGCACGGTAGAAACGATAAAACAGCTCCTCCGTGCAGTTTTCATACCGAGTCACCGTCCACTGCGCTCAGCGAGAAAACGCGATTTCGGCGCTTCTGAGGGCCGAAAACGCGATATCGGCCGATTTGCGATCTGTCAGCAGATTCGGTTTCTGGGCAGTTTACATGTCGAACTGCACGGTAGAAACGATAAAACAGCTCCTCCGTGCAGTTTTCATACCGAGTCACCGTCCACTCGGCTCAGCGAGAAAACGCGATTTCGGCGCTTCTGAGGGCCGAAAACGCGATATCGGCCGATTTTCGATCTGTCAGCAGATTCGGTTTCTGGGCAGTTTACATGTCGAACTGCACGGTAGAAACGATAAAACAGCTCCTCCGTGCAGTTTTCATACCGAGTCACCGTCCACTGGGCTCAGCGAGAAAACGCGATTTCGGCGCTTCTGAGGGCCGAAAACGCGATATCGGCCGATTTGCGATCTGTCAGCAGATTCGGTTTCTGGGCAGTTTACATGTCGAACTGCACGGTAGAAACGATAAAACAGCTCCTCCGTGCAGTTTTCATACCGAGTCACCGTCCACTGGCTCAGCGAGAAAACGCGATTTCGGCGCTTCTGAGGGCCGAAAACGCGATATCGGCCGATTTTCGATCTGTCAGCAGATTCGGTTTCTGGGCAGTTTACATGTCGAACTGCACGGTAGAAACGATAAAACAGCTCCTCCGTGCAGTTTTCATACCGAGTCACCGTCCACTGGGCTCAGCGAGAAAACGCGATTTCGGCGCTTCTGAGGGCCGAAAACGCGATATCGGCCGATTTGCGATCTGTCAGCAGATTCGGTTTCTGGGCAGTTTACATGTCGAACTGCACGGTAGAAACGATAAAACAGCTCCTCCGTGCAGTTTTCATACCGAGTCACCGTCCACTGGCTCAGCGAGAAAACGCGATTTCGGCGCTTCTGAGGGCCGAAAACGCGATATCGGCCGATTTGCGATCTGTCAGCAGATTCGGTTTCTGGGCAGTTTACATGTCGAACTGCACGGTAGAAACGATAAAACAGCTCCTCCGTGCAGTTTTCATACCGAGTCACCGTCCACTGGCTCAGCGAGAAAACGCGATTTCGGCGCTTCTGAGGGCCGAAAACGCGATATCGGCCGATTTGCGATCTGTCAGCAGATTCGGTTTCTGGGCAGTTTACATGTCGAACTGCACGGTAGAAACGATAAAACAGCTCCTCCGTGCAGTTTTCATACCGAGTCACCGTCCACTCGGCTCAGCGAGAAAACGCGATTTCGGCGCTTCTGAGGGCCGAAAACGCGATATCGGCCGATTTGCGATCTGTCAGCAGATTCGGTTTCTGGGCAGTTTACATGTCGAACTGCACGGTAGAAACGATAAAACAGCTCCTCCGTGCAGTTTTCATACCGAGTCACCGTCCACTCGGCTCAGCGAGAAAACGCGATTTCGGCGCTTCTGAGGGCCGAAAACGCGATATCGGCCGATTTTCGATCTGTCAGCAGATTCGGTTTCTGGGCAGTTTACATGTCGAACTGCACGGTAGAAACGATAAAACAGCTCCTCCGTGCAGTTTTCATACCGAGTCACCGTCCACTGGGCTCAGCGAGAAAACGCGATTTCGGCGCTTCTGAGGGCCGAAAACGCGATATCGGCCGATTTTCGATCTGTCAGCAGATTCGGTTTCTGGGCAGTTTACATGTCGAACTGCACGGTAGAAACGATAAAACAGCTCCTCCGTGCAGTTTTCATACCGAGTCACCGTCCACTGGGCTCAGCGAGAAAACGCGATTTCGGCGCTTCTGAGGGCCGAAAACGCGATATCGGCCGATTTGCGATCTGTCAGCAGATTCGGTTTCTGGGCAGTTTACATGTCGAACTGCACGGTAGAAACGATAAAACAGCTCCTCCGTGCAGTTTTCATACCGAGTCACCGTCCACTGGGCTCAGCGAGAAAACGCGATTTCGGCGCTTCTGAGGGCCGAAAACGCGATATCGGCCGATTTGCGATCTGTCAGCAGATTCGGTTTCTGGGCAGTTTACATGTCGAACTGCACGGTAGAAACGATAAAACAGCTCCTCCGTGCAGTTTTCATACCGAGTCACCGTCCACTGGGCTCAGCGAGAAAACGCGATTTCGGCGCTTCTGAGGGCCGAAAACGCGATATCGGCCGATTTTCGATCTGTCAGCAGATTCGGTTTCTGGGCAGTTTACATGTCGAACTGCACGGTAGAAACGATAAAACAGCTCCTCCGTGCAGTTTTCATACCGAGTCACCGTCCACTGGGCTCAGCGAGAAAACGCGATTTCGGCGCTTCTGAGGGCCGAAAACGCGATATCGGCCGATTTGCGATCTGTCAGCAGATTCGGTTTCTGGGCAGTTTACATGTCGAACTGCACGGTAGAAACGATAAAACAGCTCCTCCGTGCAGTTTTCATACCGAGTCACCGTCCACTGGGCTCAGCGAGAAAACGCGATTTCGGCGCTTCTGAGGGCCGAAAACGCGATATCGGCCGATTTGCGATCTGTCAGCAGATTCGGTTTCTGGGCAGTTTACATGTCGAACTGCACGGTAGAAACGATAAAACAGCTCCTCCGTGCAGTTTTCATACCGAGTCACCGTCCACTGGGCTCAGCGAGAAAACGCGATTTCGGCGCTTCTGAGGGCCGAAAACGCGATATCGGCCGATTTGCGATCTGTCAGCAGATTCGGTTTCTGGGCAGTTTACATGTCGAACTGCACGGTAGAAACGATAAAACAGCTCCTCCGTGCAGTTTTCATACCGAGTCACCGTCCACTGGGCTCAGCGAGAAAACGCGATTTCGGCGCTTCTGAGGGCCGAAAACGCGATATCGGCCGATTTGCGATCTGTCAGCAGATTCGGTTTCTGGGCAGTTTACATGTCGAACTGCACGGTAGAAACGATAAAACAGCTCCTCCGTGCAGTTTTCATACCGAGTCACCGTCCACTGGGCTCAGCGAGAAAACGCGATTTCGGCGCTTCTGAGGGCCGAAAACGCGATATCGGCCGATTTGCGATCTGTCAGCAGATTCGGTTTCTGGGCAGTTTACATGTCGAACTGCACGGTAGAAACGATAAAACAGCTCCTCCGTGCAGTTTTCATACCGAGTCACCGTCCACTGGGCTCAGCGAGAAAACGCGATTTCGGCGCTTCTGAGGGCCGAAAACGCGATATCGGCCGATTTGCGATCTGTCAGCAGATTCGGTTTCTGGGCAGTTTACATGTCGAACTGCACGGTAGAAACGATAAAACAGCTCCTCCGTGCAGTTTTCATACCGAGTCACCGTCCACTGGGCTCAGCGAGAAAACGCGATTTCGGCGCTTCTGAGGGCCGAAAACGCGATATCGGCCGATTTGCGATCTGTCAGCAGATTCGGTTTCTGGGCAGTTTACATGTCGAACTGCACGGTAGAAACGATAAAACAGCTCCTCCGTGCAGTTTTCATACCGAGTCACCGTCCACTGGGCTCAGCGAGAAAACGCGATTTCGGCGCTTCTGAGGGCCGAAAACGCGATATCGGCCGATTTGCGATCTGTCAGCAGATTCGGTTTCTGGGCAGTTTACATGTCGAACTGCACGGTAGAAACGATAAAACAGCTCCTCCGTGCAGTTTTCATACCGAGTCACCGTCCACTGGGCTCAGCGAGAAAACGCGATTTCGGCGCTTCTGAGGGCCGAAAACGCGATATCGGCCGATTTTCGATCTGTCAGCAGATTCGGTTTCTGGGCAGTTTACATGTCGAACTGCACGGTAGAAACGATAAAACAGCTCCTCCGTGCAGTTTTCATACCGAGTCACCGTCCACTGGGCTCAGCGAGAAAACGCGATTTCGGCGCTTCTGAGGGCCGAAAACGCGATATCGGCCGATTTGCGATCTGTCAGCAGATTCGGTTTCTGGGCAGTTTACATGTCGAACTGCACGGTAGAAACGATAAAACAGCTCCTCCGTGCAGTTTTCATACCGAGTCACCGTCCACTGGGCTCAGCGAGAAAACGCGATTTCGGCGCTTCTGAGGGCCGAAACGCGATATCGGCCGATTTGCGATCTGTCAGCAGATTCGGTTTCTGGGCAGTTTACATGTCGAACTGCACGGTAGAAACGATAAAACAGCTCCTCCGTGCAGTTTTCATACCGAGTCACCGTCCACTGGGCTCAGCGAGAAAACGCGATTTCGGCGCTTCTGAGGGCCGAAAACGCGATATCGGCCGATTTGCGATCTGTCAGCAGATTCGGTTTCTGGGCAGTTTACATGTCGAACTGCACGGTAGAAACGATAAAACAGCTCCTCCGTGCAGTTTTCATACCGAGTCACCGTCCACTGGGCTCAGCGAGAAAACGCGATTTCGGCGCTTCTGAGGGCCGAAAACGCGATATCGGCCGATTTTCGATCTGTCAGCAGATTCGGTTTCTGGGCAGTTTACATGTCGAACTGCACGGTAGAAACGATAAAACAGCTCCTCCGTGCAGTTTTCATACCGAGTCACCGTCCACTGGGCTCAGCGAGAAAACGCGATTTCGGCGCTTCTGAGGGCCGAAAACGCGATATCGGCCGATTTGCGATCTGTCAGCAGATTCGGTTTCTGGGCAGTTTACATGTCGAACTGCACGGTAGAAACGATAAAACAGCTCCTCCGTGCAGTTTTCATACCGAGTCACCGTCCACTCGGCTCAGCGAGAAAACGCGATTTCGGCGCTTCTGAGGGCCGAAAACGCGATATCGGCCGATTTTCGATCTGTCAGCAGATTCGGTTTCTGGGCAGTTTACATGTCGAACTGCACGGTAGAAACGATAAAACAGCTCCTCCGTGCAGTTTTCATACCGAGTCACCGTCCACTGGGCTCAGCGAGAAAACGCGATTTCGGCGCTTCTGAGGGCCGAAAACGCGATATCGGCCGATTTGCGATCTGTCAGCAGATTCGGTTTCTGGGCAGTTTACATGTCGAACTGCACGGTAGAAACGATAAAACAGCTCCTCCGTGCAGTTTTCATACCGAGTCACCGTCCACTGGGCTCAGCGAGAAAACGCGATTTCGGCGCTTCTGAGGGCCGAAAACGCGATATCGGCCGATTTGCGATCTGTCAGCAGATTCGGTTTCTGGGCAGTTTACATGTCGAACTGCACGGTAGAAACGATAAAACAGCTCCTCCGTGCAGTTTTCATACCGAGTCACCGTCCACTGGGCTCAGCGAGAAAACGCGATTTCGGCGCTTCTGAGGGCCGAAAACGCGATATCGGCCGATTTTCGATCTGTCAGCAGATTCGGTTTCTGGGCAGTTTACATGTCGAACTGCACGGTAGAAACGATAAAACAGCTCCTCCGTGCAGTTTTCATACCGAGTCACCGTCCACTGGGCTCAGCGAGAAAACGCGATTTCGGCGCTTCTGAGGGCCGAAAACGCGATATCGGCCGATTTTCGATCTGTCAGCAGATTCGGTTTCTGGGCAGTTTACATGTCGAACTGCACGGTAGAAACGATAAAACAGCTCCTCCGTGCAGTTTTCATACCGAGTCACCGTCCACTGGGCTCAGCGAGAAAACGCGATTTCGGCGCTTCTGAGGGCCGAAAACGCGATATCGGCCGATTTGCGATCTGTCAGCAGATTCGGTTTCTGGGCAGTTTACATGTCGAACTGCACGGTAGAAACGATAAAACAGCTCCTCCGTGCAGTTTTCATACCGAGTCACCGTCCACTGGGCTCAGCGAGAAAACGCGATTTCGGCGCTTCTGAGGGCCGAAAACGCGATATCGGCCGATTTGCGATCTGTCAGCAGATTCGGTTTCTGGGCAGTTTACATGTCGAACTGCACGGTAGAAACGATAAAACAGCTCCTCCGTGCAGTTTTCATACCGAGTCACCGTCCACTGGGCTCAGCGAGAAAACGCGATTTCGGCGCTTCTGAGGGCCGAAAACGCGATATCGGCCGATTTTCGATCTGTCAGCAGATTCGGTTTCTGGGCAGTTTACATGTCGAACTGCACGGTAGAAACGATAAAACAGCTCCTCCGTGCAGTTTTCATACCGAGTCACCGTCCACTCGGCTCAGCGAGAAAACGCGATTTCGGCGCTTCTGAGGGCCGAAAACGCGATATCGGCCGATTTTCGATCTGTCAGCAGATTCGGTTTCTGGGCAGTTTACATGTCGAACTGCACGGTAGAAACGATAAAACAGCTCCTCCGTGCAGTTTTCATACCGAGTCACCGTCCACTGGGCTCAGCGAGAAAACGCGATTTCGGCGCTTCTGAGGGCCGAAAACGCGATATCGGCCGATTTGCGATCTGTCAGCAGATTCGGTTTCTGGGCAGTTTACATGTCGAACTGCACGGTAGAAACGATAAAACAGCTCCTCCGTGCAGTTTTCATACCGAGTCACCGTCCACTGGGCTCAGCGAGAAAACGCGATTTCGGCGCTTCTGAGGGCCGAAAACGCGATATCGGCCGATTTGCGATCTGTCAGCAGATTCGGTTTCTGGGCAGTTTACATGTCGAACTGCACGGTAGAAACGATAAAACAGCTCCTCCGTGCAGTTTTCATACCGAGTCACCGTCCACTCGGCTCAGCGAGAAAACGCGATTTCGGCGCTTCTGAGGGCCGAAAACGCGATATCGGCCGATTTTCGATCTGTCAGCAGATTCGGTTTCTGGGCAGTTTACATGTCGAACTGCACGGTAGAAACGATAAAACAGCTCCTCCGTGCAGTTTTCATACCGAGTCACCGTCCACTGGGCTCAGCGAGAAAACGCGATTTCGGCGCTTCTGAGGGCCGAAAACGCGATATCGGCCGATTTGCGATCTGTCAGCAGATTCGGTTTCTGGGCAGTTTACATGTCGAACTGCACGGTAGAAACGATAAAACAGCTCCTCCGTGCAGTTTTCATACCGAGTCACCGTCCACTGGGCTCAGCGAGAAAACGCGATTTCGGCGCTTCTGAGGGCCGAAAACGCGATATCGGCCGATTTTCGATCTGTCAGCAGATTCGGTTTCTGGGCAGTTTACATGTCGAACTGCACGGTAGAAACGATAAAACAGCTCCTCCGTGCAGTTTTCATACCGAGTCACCGTCCACTGGGCTCAGCGAGAAAACGCGATTTCGGCGCTTCTGAGGGCCGAAAACGCGATATCGGCCGATTTGCGATCTGTCAGCAGATTCGGTTTCTGGGCAGTTTACATGTCGAACTGCACGGTAGAAACGATAAAACAGCTCCTCCGTGCAGTTTTCATACCGAGTCACCGTCCACTGGGCTCAGCGAGAAAACGCGATTTCGGCGCTTCTGAGGGCCGAAAACGCGATATCGGCCGATTTGCGATCTGTCAGCAGATTCGGTTTCTGGGCAGTTTACATGTCGAACTGCACGGTAGAAACGATAAAACAGCTCCTCCGTGCAGTTTTCATACCGAGTCACCGTCCACTGGGCTCAGCGAGAAAACGCGATTTCGGCGCTTCTGAGGGCCGAAAACGCGATATCGGCCGATTTGCGATCTGTCAGCAGATTCGGTTTCTGGGCAGTTTACATGTCGAACTGCACGGTAGAAACGATAAAACAGCTCCTCCGTGCAGTTTTCATACCGAGTCACCGTCCACTGGCTCAGCGAGAAAACGCGATTTCGGCGCTTCTGAGGGCCGAAAACGCGATATCGGCCGATTTTCGATCTGTCAGCAGATTCGGTTTCTGGGCAGTTTACATGTCGAACTGCACGGTAGAAACGATAAAACAGCTCCTCCGTGCAGTTTTCATACCGAGTCACCGTCCACTCGGCTCAGCGAGAAAACGCGATTTCGGCGCTTCTGAGGGCCGAAAACGCGATATCGGCCGATTTTCGATCTGTCAGCAGATTCGGTTTCTGGGCAGTTTACATGTCGAACTGCACGGTAGAAACGATAAAACAGCTCCTCCGTGCAGTTTTCATACCGAGTCACCGTCCACTGGGCTCAGCGAGAAAACGCGATTTCGGCGCTTCTGAGGGCCGAAAACGCGATATCGGCCGATTTGCGATCTGTCAGCAGATTCGGTTTCTGGGCAGTTTACATGTCGAACTGCACGGTAGAAACGATAAAACAGCTCCTCCGTGCAGTTTTCATACCGAGTCACCGTCCACTGGGCTCAGCGAGAAAACGCGATTTCGGCGCTTCTGAGGGCCGAAAACGCGATATCGGCCGATTTGCGATCTGTCAGCAGATTCGGTTTCTGGGCAGTTTACATGTCGAACTGCACGGTAGAAACGATAAAACAGCTCCTCCGTGCAGTTTTCATACCGAGTCACCGTCCACTGGGCTCAGCGAGAAAACGCGATTTCGGCGCTTCTGAGGGCCGAAAACGCGATATCGGCCGATTTTCGATCTGTCAGCAGATTCGGTTTCTGGGCAGTTTACATGTCGAACTGCACGGTAGAAACGATAAAACAGCTCCTCCGTGCAGTTTTCATACCGAGTCACCGTCCACTGGGCTCAGCGAGAAAACGCGATTTCGGCGCTTCTGAGGGCCGAAAACGCGATATCGGCCGATTTGCGATCTGTCAGCAGATTCGGTTTCTGGGCAGTTTACATGTCGAACTGCACGGTAGAAACGATAAAACAGCTCCTCCGTGCAGTTTTCATACCGAGTCACCGTCCACTGGGCTCAGCGAGAAAACGCGATTTCGGCGCTTCTGAGGGCCGAAAACGCGATATCGGCCGATTTGCGATCTGTCAGCAGATTCGGTTTCTGGGCAGTTTACATGTCGAACTGCACGGTAGAAACGATAAAACAGCTCCTCCGTGCAGTTTTCATACCGAGTCACCGTCCACTGGCTCAGCGAGAAAACGCGATTTCGGCGCTTCTGAGGGCCGAAAACGCGATATCGGCCGATTTGCGATCTGTCAGCAGATTCGGTTTCTGGGCAGTTTACATGTCGAACTGCACGGTAGAAACGATAAAACAGCTCCTCCGTGCAGTTTTCATACCGAGTCACCGTCCACTGGGCTCAGCGAGAAAACGCGATTTCGGCGCTTCTGAGGGCCGAAAACGCGATATCGGCCGATTTGCGATCTGTCAGCAGATTCGGTTTCTGGGCAGTTTACATGTCGAACTGCACGGTAGAAACGATAAAACAGCTCCTCCGTGCAGTTTTCATACCGAGTCACCGTCCACTGGGCTCAGCGAGAAAACGCGATTTCGGCGCTTCTGAGGGCCGAAAACGCGATATCGGCCGATTTGCGATCTGTCAGCAGATTCGGTTTCTGGGCAGTTTACATGTCGAACTGCACGGTAGAAACGATAAAACAGCTCCTCCGTGCAGTTTTCATACCGAGTCACCGTCCACTGGGCTCAGCGAGAAAACGCGATTTCGGCGCTTCTGAGGGCCGAAAACGCGATATCGGCCGATTTGCGATCTGTCAGCAGATTCGGTTTCTGGGCAGTTTACATGTCGAACTGCACGGTAGAAACGATAAAACAGCTCCTCCGTGCAGTTTTCATACCGAGTCACCGTCCACTGGGCTCAGCGAGAAAACGCGATTTCGGCGCTTCTGAGGGCCGAAAACGCGATATCGGCCGATTTGCGATCTGTCAGCAGATTCGGTTTCTGGGCAGTTTACATGTCGAACTGCACGGTAGAAACGATAAAACAGCTCCTCCGTGCAGTTTTCATACCGAGTCACCGTCCACTGGGCTCAGCGAGAAAACGCGATTTCGGCGCTTCTGAGGGCCGAAAACGCGATATCGGCCGATTTGCGATCTGTCAGCAGATTCGGTTTCTGGGCAGTTTACATGTCGAACTGCACGGTAGAAACGATAAAACAGCTCCTCCGTGCAGTTTTCATACCGAGTCACCGTCCACTGGGCTCAGCGAGAAAACGCGATTTCGGCGCTTCTGAGGGCCGAAAACGCGATATCGGCCGATTTGCGATCTGTCAGCAGATTCGGTTTCTGGGCAGTTTACATGTCGAACTGCACGGTAGAAACGATAAAACAGCTCCTCCGTGCAGTTTTCATACCGAGTCACCGTCCACTGGGCTCAGCGAGAAAACGCGATTTCGGCGCTTCTGAGGGCCGAAAACGCGATATCGGCCGATTTTCGATCTGTCAGCAGATTCGGTTTCTGGGCAGTTTACATGTCGAACTGCACGGTAGAAACGATAAAACAGCTCCTCCGTGCAGTTTTCATACCGAGTCACCGTCCACTGGGCTCAGCGAGAAAACGCGATTTCGGCGCTTCTGAGGGCCGAAAACGCGATATCGGCCGATTTGCGATCTGTCAGCAGATTCGGTTTCTGGGCAGTTTACATGTCGAACTGCACGGTAGAAACGATAAAACAGCTCCTCCGTGCAGTTTTCATACCGAGTCACCGTCCACTGGGCTCAGCGAGAAAACGCGATTTCGGCGCTTCTGAGGGCCGAAAACGCGATATCGGCCGATTTGCGATCTGTCAGCAGATTCGGTTTCTGGGCAGTTTACATGTCGAACTGCACGGTAGAAACGATAAAACAGCTCCTCCGTGCAGTTTTCATACCGAGTCACCGTCCACTGGGCTCAGCGAGAAAACGCGATTTCGGCGCTTCTGAGGGCCGAAAACGCGATATCGGCCGATTTTCGATCTGTCAGCAGATTCGGTTTCTGGGCAGTTTACATGTCGAACTGCACGGTAGAAACGATAAAACAGCTCCTCCGTGCAGTTTTCATACCGAGTCACCGTCCACTGGGCTCAGCGAGAAAACGCGATTTCGGCGCTTCTGAGGGCCGAAAACGCGATATCGGCCGATTTGCGATCTGTCAGCAGATTCGGTTTCTGGGCAGTTTACATGTCGAACTGCACGGTAGAAACGATAAAACAGCTCCTCCGTGCAGTTTTCATACCGAGTCACCGTCCACTGGGCTCAGCGAGAAAACGCGATTTCGGCGCTTCTGAGGGCCGAAAACGCGATATCGGCCGATTTGCGATCTGTCAGCAGATTCGGTTTCTGGGCAGTTTACATGTCGAACTGCACGGTAGAAACGATAAAACAGCTCCTCCGTGCAGTTTTCATACCGAGTCACCGTCCACTGGGCTCAGCGAGAAAACGCGATTTCGGCGCTTCTGAGGGCCGAAAACGCGATATCGGCCGATTTGCGATCTGTCAGCAGATTCGGTTTCTGGGCAGTTTACATGTCGAACTGCACGGTAGAAACGATAAAACAGCTCCTCCGTGCAGTTTTCATACCGAGTCACCGTCCACTGGGCTCAGCGAGAAAACGCGATTTCGGCGCTTCTGAGGGCCGAAAACGCGATATCGGCCGATTTGCGATCTGTCAGCAGATTCGGTTTCTGGGCAGTTTACATGTCGAACTGCACGGTAGAAACGATAAAACAGCTCCTCCGTGCAGTTTTCATACCGAGTCACCGTCCACTGGGCTCAGCGAGAAAACGCGATTTCGGCGCTTCTGAGGGCCGAAAACGCGATATCGGCCGATTTGCGATCTGTCAGCAGATTCGGTTTCTGGGCAGTTTACATGTCGAACTGCACGGTAGAAACGATAAAACAGCTCCTCCGTGCAGTTTTCATACCGAGTCACCGTCCACTGGGCTCAGCGAGAAAACGCGATTTCGGCGCTTCTGAGGGCCGAAAACGCGATATCGGCCGATTTGCGATCTGTCAGCAGATTCGGTTTCTGGGCAGTTTACATGTCGAACTGCACGGTAGAAACGATAAAACAGCTCCTCCGTGCAGTTTTCATACCGAGTCACCGTCCACTGGGCTCAGCGAGAAAACGCGATTTCGGCGCTTCTGAGGGCCGAAAACGCGATATCGGCCGATTTGCGATCTGTCAGCAGATTCGGTTTCTGGGCAGTTTACATGTCGAACTGCACGGTAGAAACGATAAAACAGCTCCTCCGTGCAGTTTTCATACCGAGTCACCGTCCACTGGGCTCAGCGAGAAAACGCGATTTCGGCGCTTCTGAGGGCCGAAAACGCGATATCGGCCGATTTGCGATCTGTCAGCAGATTCGGTTTCTGGGCAGTTTACATGTCGAACTGCACGGTAGAAACGATAAAACAGCTCCTCCGTGCAGTTTTCATACCGAGTCACCGTCCACTGGGCTCAGCGAGAAAACGCGATTTCGGCGCTTCTGAGGGCCGAAAACGCGATATCGGCCGATTTGCGATCTGTCAGCAGATTCGGTTTCTGGGCAGTTTACATGTCGAACTGCACGGTAGAAACGATAAAACAGCTCCTCCGTGCAGTTTTCATACCGAGTCACCGTCCACTGGGCTCAGCGAGAAAACGCGATTTCGGCGCTTCTGAGGGCCGAAAACGCGATATCGGCCGATTTTCGATCTGTCAGCAGATTCGGTTTCTGGGCAGTTTACATGTCGAACTGCACGGTAGAAACGATAAAACAGCTCCTCCGTGCAGTTTTCATACCGAGTCACCGTCCACTGGGCTCAGCGAGAAAACGCGATTTCGGCGCTTCTGAGGGCCGAAAACGCGATATCGGCCGATTTGCGATCTGTCAGCAGATTCGGTTTCTGGGCAGTTTACATGTCGAACTGCACGGTAGAAACGATAAAACAGCTCCTCCGTGCAGTTTTCATACCGAGTCACCGTCCACTGGGCTCAGCGAGAAAACGCGATTTCGGCGCTTCTGAGGGCCGAAAACGCGATATCGGCCGATTTTCGATCTGTCAGCAGATTCGGTTTCTGGGCAGTTTACATGTCGAACTGCACGGTAGAAACGATAAAACAGCTCCTCCGTGCAGTTTTCATACCGAGTCACCGTCCACTGGGCTCAGCGAGAAAACGCGATTTCGGCGCTTCTGAGGGCCGAAAACGCGATATCGGCCGATTTGCGATCTGTCAGCAGATTCGGTTTCTGGGCAGTTTACATGTCGAACTGCACGGTAGAAACGATAAAACAGCTCCTCCGTGCAGTTTTCATACCGAGTCACCGTCCACTGGGCTCAGCGAGAAAACGCGATTTCGGCGCTTCTGAGGGCCGAAAACGCGATATCGGCCGATTTGCGATCTGTCAGCAGATTCGGTTTCTGGGCAGTTTACATGTCGAACTGCACGGTAGAAACGATAAAACAGCTCCTCCGTGCAGTTTTCATACCGAGTCACCGTCCACTGGGCTCAGCGAGAAAACGCGATTTCGGCGCTTCTGAGGGCCGAAAACGCGATATCGGCCGATTTGCGATCTGTCAGCAGATTCGGTTTCTGGGCAGTTTACATGTCGAACTGCACGGTAGAAACGATAAAACAGCTCCTCCGTGCAGTTTTCATACCGAGTCACCGTCCACTGGGCTCAGCGAGAAAACGCGATTTCGGCGCTTCTGAGGGCCGAAAACGCGATATCGCGATTTGCGATCTGTCAGCAGATTCGGTTTCTGGGCAGTTTACATGTCGAACTGCACGGTAGAAACGATAAAACAGCTCCTCCGTGCAGTTTTCATACCGAGTCACCGTCCACTGGGCTCAGCGAGAAAACGCGATTTCGGCGCTTCTGAGGGCCGAAAACGCGATATCGGCCGATTTGCGATCTGTCAGCAGATTCGGTTTCTGGGCAGTTTACATGTCGAACTGCACGGTAGAAACGATAAAACAGCTCCTCCGTGCAGTTTTCATACCGAGTCACCGTCCACTGGGCTCAGCGAGAAAACGCGATTTCGGCGCTTCTGAGGGCCGAAAACGCGATATCGGCCGATTTTCGATCTGTCAGCAGATTCGGTTTCTGGGCAGTTTACATGTCGAACTGCACGGTAGAAACGATAAAACAGCTCCTCCGTGCAGTTTTCATACCGAGTCACCGTCCACTGGGCTCAGCGAGAAAACGCGATTTCGGCGCTTCTGAGGGCCGAAAACGCGATATCGGCCGATTTGCGATCTGTCAGCAGATTCGGTTTCTGGGCAGTTTACATGTCGAACTGCACGGTAGAAACGATAAAACAGCTCCTCCGTGCAGTTTTCATACCGAGTCACCGTCCACTGGGCTCAGCGAGAAAACGCGATTTCGGCGCTTCTGAGGGCCGAAAACGCGATATCGGCCGATTTGCGATCTGTCAGCAGATTCGGTTTCTGGGCAGTTTACATGTCGAACTGCACGGTAGAAACGATAAAACAGCTCCTCCGTGCAGTTTTCATACCGAGTCACCGTCCACTGGGCTCAGCGAGAAAACGCGATTTCGGCGCTTCTGAGGGCCGAAAACGCGATATCGGCCGATTTGCGATCTGTCAGCAGATTCGGTTTCTGGGCAGTTTACATGTCGAACTGCACGGTAGAAACGATAAAACAGCTCCTCCGTGCAGTTTTCATACCGAGTCACCGTCCACTGGGCTCAGCGAGAAAACGCGATTTCGGCGCTTCTGAGGGCCGAAAACGCGATATCGGCCGATTTGCGATCTGTCAGCAGATTCGGTTTCTGGGCAGTTTACATGTCGAACTGCACGGTAGAAACGATAAAACAGCTCCTCCGTGCAGTTTTCATACCGAGTCACCGTCCACTGGGCTCAGCGAGAAAACGCGATTTCGGCGCTTCTGAGGGCCGAAAACGCGATATCGGCCGATTTGCGATCTGTCAGCAGAGTCACCGTCCACTGGGCTCAGCGAGAAAACGCGATTTCGGCGCTTCTGAGGGCCGAAAACGCGATATCGGCCGATTTTCGATCTGTGAAACGATAAAACAGCTCCTCCGTGCAGTTTTCATACCGAGTCACCGTCCACTGGGCTCAGCGAGAAAACGCGATTTCGGCGCTTCTGAGGGCCGAAAACGCGATATCGGCCGATTTGCGATCTGTCAGCAGATTCGGTTTCTGGGCAGTTTACATGTCGAACTGCACGGTAGAAACGATAAAACAGCTCCTCCGTGCAGTTTTCATACCGAGTCACCGTCCACTGGGCTCAGCGAGAAAACGCGATTTCGGCGCTTCTGAGGGCCGAAAACGCGATATCGGCCGATTTTCGATCTGTCAGCAGATTCGGTTTCTGGGCAGTTTACATGTCGAACTGCACGGTAGAAACGATAAAACAGCTCCTCCGTGCAGTTTTCATACCGAGTCACCGTCCACTGGGCTCAGCGAGAAAACGCGATTTCGGCGCTTCTGAGGGCCGAAAACGCGATATCGGCCGATTTGCGATCTGTCAGCAGATTCGGTTTCTGGGCAGTTTACATGTCGAACTGCACGGTAGAAACGATAAAACAGCTCCTCCGTGCAGTTTTCATACCGAGTCACCGTCCACTGGGCTCAGCGAGAAAACGCGATTTCGGCGCTTCTGAGGGCCGAAAACGCGATATCGGCCGATTTGCGATCTGTCAGCAGATTCGGTTTCTGGGCAGTTTACATGTCGAACTGCACGGTAGAAACGATAAAACAGCTCCTCCGTGCAGTTTTCATACCGAGTCACCGTCCACTGGGCTCAGCGAGAAAACGCGATTTCGGCGCTTCTGAGGGCCGAAAACGCGATATCGGCCGATTTGCGATCTGTCAGCAGATTCGGTTTCTGGGCAGTTTACATGTCGAACTGCACGGTAGAAACGATAAAACAGCTCCTCCGTGCAGTTTTCATACCGAGTCACCGTCCACTGGGCTCAGCGAGAAAACGCGATTTCGGCGCTTCTGAGGGCCGAAAACGCGATATCGGCCGATTTGCGATCTGTCAGCAGATTCGGTTTCTGGGCAGTTTACATGTCGAACTGCACGGTAGAAACGATAAAACAGCTCCTCCGTGCAGTTTTCATACCGAGTCACCGTCCACTGGGCTCAGCGAGAAAACGCGATTTCGGCGCTTCTGAGGGCCGAAAACGCGATATCGGCCGATTTGCGATCTGTCAGCAGATTCGGTTTCTGGGCAGTTTACATGTCGAACTGCACGGTAGAAACGATAAAACAGCTCCTCCGTGCAGTTTTCATACCGAGTCACCGTCCACTGGGCTCAGCGAGAAAACGCGATTTCGGCGCTTCTGAGGGCCGAAAACGCGATATCGGCCGATTTGCGATCTGTCAGCAGATTCGGTTTCTGGGCAGTTTACATGTCGAACTGCACGGTAGAAACGATAAAACAGCTCCTCCGTGCAGTTTTCATACCGAGTCACCGTCCACTGGGCTCAGCGAGAAAACGCGATTTCGGCGCTTCTGAGGGCCGAAAACGCGATATCGGCCGATTTGCGATCTGTCAGCAGATTCGGTTTCTGGGCAGTTTACATGTCGAACTGCACGGTAGAAACGATAAAACAGCTCCTCCGTGCAGTTTTCATACCGAGTCACCGTCCACTGGGCTCAGCGAGAAAACGCGATTTCGGCGCTTCTGAGGGCCGAAAACGCGATATCGGCCGATTTGCGATCTGTCAGCAGATTCGGTTTCTGGGCAGTTTACATGTCGAACTGCACGGTAGAAACGATAAAACAGCTCCTCCGTGCAGTTTTCATACCGAGTCACCGTCCACTGGGCTCAGCGAGAAAACGCGATTTCGGCGCTTCTGAGGGCCGAAAACGCGATATCGGCCGATTTGCGATCTGTCAGCAGATTCGGTTTCTGGGCAGTTTACATGTCGAACTGCACGGTAGAAACGATAAAACAGCTCCTCCGTGCAGTTTTCATACCGAGTCACCGTTCACTGGGCTCAGCGAGAAAACGCGATTTCGGCGCTTCTGAGGGCCGAAAACGCGATATCGGCCGATTTGCGATCTGTCAGCAGATTCGGTTTCTGGGCAGTTTACATGTCGAACTGCACGGTAGAAACGATAAAACAGCTCCTCCGTGCAGTTTTCATACCGAGTCACCGTCCACTCGGCTCAGCGAGAAAACGCGATTTCGGCGCTTCTGAGGGCCGAAAACGCGATATCGGCCGATTTTCGATCTGTCAGCAGATTCGGTTTCTGGGCAGTTTACATGTCGAACTGCACGGTAGAAACGATAAAACAGCTCCTCCGTGCAGTTTTCATACCGAGTCACCGTCCACTGGGCTCAGCGAGAAAACGCGATTTCGGCGCTTCTGAGGGCCGAAAACGCGATATCGGCCGATTTGCGATCTGTCAGCAGATTCGGTTTCTGGGCAGTTTACATGTCGAACTGCACGGTAGAAACGATAAAACAGCTCCTCCGTGCAGTTTTCATACCGAGTCACCGTCCACTGGGCTCAGCGAGAAAACGCGATTTCGGCGCTTCTGAGGGCCGAAAACGCGATATCGGCCGATTTGCGATCTGTCAGCAGATTCGGTTTCTGGGCAGTTTACATGTCGAACTGCACGGTAGAAACGATAAAACAGCTCCTCCGTGCAGTTTTCATACCGAGTCACCGTCCACTCGGCTCAGCGAGAAAACGCGATTTCGGCGCTTCTGAGGGCCGAAAACGCGATATCGGCCGATTTTCGATCTGTCAGCAGATTCGGTTTCTGGGCAGTTTACATGTCGAACTGCACGGTAGAAACGATAAAACAGCTCCTCCGTGCAGTTTTCATACCGAGTCACCGTCCACTGGGCTCAGCGAGAAAACGCGATTTCGGCGCTTCTGAGGGCCGAAAACGCGATATCGGCCGATTTGCGATCTGTCAGCAGATTCGGTTTCTGGGCAGTTTACATGTCGAACTGCACGGTAGAAACGATAAAACAGCTCCTCCGTGCAGTTTTCATACCGAGTCACCGTCCACTGGGCTCAGCGAGAAAACGCGATTTCGGCGCTTCTGAGGGCCGAAAACGCGATATCGGCCGATTTGCGATCTGTCAGCAGATTCGGTTTCTGGGCAGTTTACATGTCGAACTGCACGGTAGAAACGATAAAACAGCTCCTCCGTGCAGTTTTCATACCGAGTCACCGTCCACTGGGCTCAGCGAGAAAACGCGATTTCGGCGCTTCTGAGGGCCGAAAACGCGATATCGGCCGATTTGCGATCTGTCAGCAGATTCGGTTTCTGGGCAGTTTACATGTCGAACTGCACGGTAGAAACGATAAAACAGCTCCTCCGTGCAGTTTTCATACCGAGTCACCGTCCACTCGGCTCAGCGAGAAAACGCGATTTCGGCGCTTCTGAGGGCCGAAAACGCGATATCGGCCGATTTGCGATCTGTCAGCAGATTCGGTTTCTGGGCAGTTTACATGTCGAACTGCACGGTAGAAACGATAAAACAGCTCCTCCGTGCAGTTTTCATACCGAGTCACCGTCCACTGGGCTCAGCGAGAAAACGCGATTTCGGCGCTTCTGAGGGCCGAAAACGCGATATCGGCCGATTTGCGATCTGTCAGCAGATTCGGTTTCTGGGCAGTTTACATGTCGAACTGCACGGTAGAAACGATAAAACAGCTCCTCCGTGCAGTTTTCATACCGAGTCACCGTCCACTGGGCTCAGCGAGAAAACGCGATTTCGGCGCTTCTGAGGGCCGAAAACGCGATATCGGCCGATTTGCGATCTGTCAGCAGATTCGGTTTCTGGGCAGTTTACATGTCGAACTGCACGGTAGAAACGATAAAACAGCTCCTCCGTGCAGTTTTCATACCGAGTCACCGTCCACTCGGCTCAGCGAGAAAACGCGATTTCGGCGCTTCTGAGGGCCGAAAACGCGATATCGGCCGATTTTCGATCTGTCAGCAGATTCGGTTTCTGGGCAGTTTACATGTCGAACTGCACGGTAGAAACGATAAAACAGCTCCTCCGTGCAGTTTTCATACCGAGTCACCGTCCACTGGGCTCAGCGAGAAAACGCGATTTCGGCGCTTCTGAGGGCCGAAAACGCGATATCGGCCGATTTGCGATCTGTCAGCAGATTCGGTTTCTGGGCAGTTTACATGTCGAACTGCACGGTAGAAACGATAAAACAGCTCCTCCGTGCAGTTTTCATACCGAGTCACCGTCCACTGGGCTCAGCGAGAAAACGCGATTTCGGCGCTTCTGAGGGCCGAAAACGCGATATCGGCCGATTTGCGATCTGTCAGCAGATTCGGTTTCTGGGCAGTTTACATGTCGAACTGCACGGTAGAAACGATAAAACAGCTCCTCCGTGCAGTTTTCATACCGAGTCACCGTCCACTGGGCTCAGCGAGAAAACGCGATTTCGGCGCTTCTGAGGGCCGAAAACGCGATATCGGCCGATTTGCGATCTGTCAGCAGATTCGGTTTCTGGGCAGTTTACATGTCGAACTGCACGGTAGAAACGATAAAACAGCTCCTCCGTGCAGTTTTCATACCGAGTCACCGTCCACTGGGCTCAGCGAGAAAACGCGATTTCGGCGCTTCTGAGGGCCGAAAACGCGATATCGGCCGATTTGCGATCTGTCAGCAGATTCGGTTTCTGGGCAGTTTACATGTCGAACTGCACGGTAGAAACGATAAAACAGCTCCTCCGTGCAGTTTTCATACCGAGTCACCGTCCACTGGGCTCAGCGAGAAAACGCGATTTCGGCGCTTCTGAGGGCCGAAAACGCGATATCGGCCGATTTTCGATCTGTCAGCAGATTCGGTTTCTGGGCAGTTTACATGTCGAACTGCACGGTAGAAACGATAAAACAGCTCCTCCGTGCAGTTTTCATACCGAGTCACCGTCCACTGGGCTCAGCGAGAAAACGCGATTTCGGCGCTTCTGAGGGCCGAAAACGCGATATCGGCCGATTTGCGATCTGTCAGCAGATTCGGTTTCTGGGCAGTTTACATGTCGAACTGCACGGTAGAAACGATAAAACAGCTCCTCCGTGCAGTTTTCATACCGAGTCACCGTCCACTGGGCTCAGCGAGAAAACGCGATTTCGGCGCTTCTGAGGGCCGAAAACGCGATATCGGCCGATTTGCGATCTGTCAGCAGATTCGGTTTCTGGGCAGTTTACATGTCGAACTGCACGGTAGAAACGATAAAACAGCTCCTCCGTGCAGTTTTCATACCGAGTCACCGTCCACTGGGCTCAGCGAGAAAACGCGATTTCGGCGCTTCTGAGGGCCGAAAACGCGATATCGGCCGATTTTCGATCTGTCAGCAGATTCGGTTTCTGGGCAGTTTACATGTCGAACTGCACGGTAGAAACGATAAAACAGCTCCTCCGTGCAGTTTTCATACCGAGTCACCGTCCACTGGGCTCAGCGAGAAAACGCGATTTCGGCGCTTCTGAGGGCCGAAAACGCGATATCGGCCGATTTGCGATCTGTCAGCAGATTCGGTTTCTGGGCAGTTTACATGTCGAACTGCACGGTAGAAACGATAAAACAGCTCCTCCGTGCAGTTTTCATACCGAGTCACCGTCCACTGGGCTCAGCGAGAAAACGCGATTTCGGCGCTTCTGAGGGCCGAAAACGCGATATCGGCCGATTTGCGATCTGTCAGCAGATTCGGTTTCTGGGCAGTTTACATGTCGAACTGCACGGTAGAAACGATAAAACAGCTCCTCCGTGCAGTTTTCATACCGAGTCACCGTCCACTGGGCTCAGCGAGAAAACGCGATTTCGGCGCTTCTGAGGGCCGAAAACGCGATATCGGCCGATTTGCGATCTGTCAGCAGATTCGGTTTCTGGGCAGTTTACATGTCGAACTGCACGGTAGAAACGATAAAACAGCTCCTCCGTGCAGTTTTCATACCGAGTCACCGTCCACTGGGCTCAGCGAGAAAACGCGATTTCGGCGCTTCTGAGGGCCGAAAACGCGATATCGGCCGATTTGCGATCTGTCAGCAGATTCGGTTTCTGGGCAGTTTACATGTCGAACTGCACGGTAGAAACGATAAAACAGCTCCTCCGTGCAGTTTTCATACCGAGTCACCGTCCACTGGGCTCAGCGAGAAAACGCGATTTCGGCGCTTCTGAGGGCCGAAAACGCGATATCGGCCGATTTGCGATCTGTCAGCAGATTCGGTTTCTGGGCAGTTTACATGTCGAACTGCACGGTAGAAACGATAAAACAGCTCCTCCGTGCAGTTTTCATACCGAGTCACCGTCCACTGGGCTCAGCGAGAAAACGCGATTTCGGCGCTTCTGAGGGCCGAAAACGCGATATCGGCCGATTTGCGATCTGTCAGCAGATTCGGTTTCTGGGCAGTTTACATGTCGAACTGCACGGTAGAAACGATAAAACAGCTCCTCCGTGCAGTTTTCATACCGAGTCACCGTCCACTGGGCTCAGCGAGAAAACGCGATTTCGGCGCTTCTGAGGGCCGAAAACGCGATATCGGCCGATTTGCGATCTGTCAGCAGATTCGGTTTCTGGGCAGTTTACATGTCGAACTGCACGGTAGAAACGATAAAACAGCTCCTCCGTGCAGTTTTCATACCGAGTCACCGTCCACTGGGCTCAGCGAGAAAACGCGATTTCGGCGCTTCTGAGGGCCGAAAACGCGATATCGGCCGATTTGCGATCTGTCAGCAGATTCGGTTTCTGGGCAGTTTACATGTCGAACTGCACGGTAGAAACGATAAAACAGCTCCTCCGTGCAGTTTTCATACCGAGTCACCGTCCACTGGGCTCAGCGAGAAAACGCGATTTCGGCGCTTCTGAGGGCCGAAAACGCGATATCGGCCGATTTGCGATCTGTCAGCAGATTCGGTTTCTGGGCAGTTTACATGTCGAACTGCACGGTAGAAACGATAAAACAGCTCCTCCGTGCAGTTTTCATACCGAGTCACCGTCCACTGGGCTCAGCGAGAAAACGCGATTTCGGCGCTTCTGAGGGCCGAAAACGCGATATCGGCCGATTTGCGATCTGTCAGCAGATTCGGTTTCTGGGCAGTTTACATGTCGAACTGCACGGTAGAAACGATAAAACAGCTCCTCCGTGCAGTTTTCATACCGAGTCACCGTCCACTGGGCTCAGCGAGAAAACGCGATTTCGGCGCTTCTGAGGGCCGAAAACGCGATATCGGCCGATTTGCGATCTGTCAGCAGATTCGGTTTCTGGGCAGTTTACATGTCGAACTGCACGGTAGAAACGATAAAACAGCTCCTCCGTGCAGTTTTCATACCGAGTCACCGTCCACTGGGCTCAGAGAAAACGCGATTTCGGCGCTTCTGAGGGCCGAAAACGCGATATCGGCCGATTTGCGATCTGTCAGCAGATTCGGTTTCTGGGCAGTTTACATGTCGAACTGCACGGTAGAAACGATAAAACAGCTCCTCCGTGCAGTTTTCATACCGAGTCACCGTCCACTGGGCTCAGCGAGAAAACGCGATTTCGGCGCTTCTGAGGGCCGAAAACGCGATATCGGCCGATTTTCGATCTGTCAGCAGATTCGGTTTCTGGGCAGTTTACATGTCGAACTGCACGGTAGAAACGATAAAACAGCTCCTCCGTGCAGTTTTCATACCGAGTCACCGTCCACTGGGCTCAGCGAGAAAACGCGATTTCGGCGCTTCTGAGGGCCGAAAACGCGATATCGGCCGATTTGCGATCTGTCAGCAGATTCGGTTTCTGGGCAGTTTACATGTCGAACTGCACGGTAGAAACGATAAAACAGCTCCTCCGTGCAGTTTTCATACCGAGTCACCGTCCACTGGGCTCAGCGAGAAAACGCGATTTCGGCGCTTCTGAGGGCCGAAAACGCGATATCGGCCGATTTTCGATCTGTCAGCAGATTCGGTTTCTGGGCAGTTTACATGTCGAACTGCACGGTAGAAACGATAAAACAGCTCCTCCGTGCAGTTTTCATACCGAGTCACCGTCCACTGGGCTCAGCGAGAAAACGCGATTTCGGCGCTTCTGAGGGCCGAAAACGCGATATCGGCCGATTTGCGATCTGTCAGCAGATTCGGTTTCTGGGCAGTTTACATGTCGAACTGCACGGTAGAAACGATAAAACAGCTCCTCCGTGCAGTTTTCATACCGAGTCACCGTCCACTGGGCTCAGCGAGAAAACGCGATTTCGGCGCTTCTGAGGGCCGAAAACGCGATATCGGCCGATTTGCGATCTGTCAGCAGATTCGGTTTCTGGGCAGTTTACATGTCGAACTGCACGGTAGAAACGATAAAACAGCTCCTCCGTGCAGTTTTCATACCGAGTCACCGTCCACTGGGCTCAGCGAGAAAACGCGATTTCGGCGCTTCTGAGGGCCGAAAACGCGATATCGGCCGATTTGCGATCTGTCAGCAGATTCGGTTTCTGGGCAGTTTACATGTCGAACTGCACGGTAGAAACGATAAAACAGCTCCTCCGTGCAGTTTTCATACCGAGTCACCGTCCACTGGGCTCAGCGAGAAAACGCGATTTCGGCGCTTCTGAGGGCCGAAAACGCGATATCGGCCGATTTGCGATCTGTCAGCAGATTCGGTTTCTGGGCAGTTTACATGTCGAACTGCACGGTAGAAACGATAAAACAGCTCCTCCGTGCAGTTTTCATACCGAGTCACCGTCCACTGGGCTCAGCGAGAAAACGCGATTTCGGCGCTTCTGAGGGCCGAAAACGCGATATCGGCCGATTTGCGATCTGTCAGCAGATTCGGTTTCTGGGCAGTTTACATGTCGAACTGCACGGTAGAAACGATAAAACAGCTCCTCCGTGCAGTTTTCATACCGAGTCACCGTCCACTGGGCTCAGCGAGAAAACGCGATTTCGGCGCTTCTGAGGGCCGAAAACGCGATATCGGCCGATTTGCGATCTGTCAGCAGATTCGGTTTCTGGGCAGTTTACATGTCGAACTGCACGGTAGAAACGATAAAACAGCTCCTCCGTGCAGTTTTCATACCGAGTCACCGTCCACTGGGCTCAGCGAGAAAACGCGATTTCGGCGCTTCTGAGGGCCGAAAACGCGATATCGGCCGATTTTCGATCTGTCAGCAGATTCGGTTTCTGGGCAGTTTACATGTCGAACTGCACGGTAGAAACGATAAAACAGCTCCTCCGTGCAGTTTTCATACCGAGTCACCGTCCACTGGGCTCAGCGAGAAAACGCGATTTCGGCGCTTCTGAGGGCCGAAAACGCGATATCGGCCGATTTGCGATCTGTCAGCAGATTCGGTTTCTGGGCAGTTTACATGTCGAACTGCACGGTAGAAACGATAAAACAGCTCCTCCGTGCAGTTTTCATACCGAGTCACCGTCCACTGGGCTCAGCGAGAAAACGCGATTTCGGCGCTTCTGAGGGCCGAAAACGCGATATCGGCCGATTTGCGATCTGTCAGCAGATTCGGTTTCTGGGCAGTTTACATGTCGAACTGCACGGTAGAAACGATAAAACAGCTCCTCCGTGCAGTTTTCATACCGAGTCACCGTCCACTGGGCTCAGCGAGAAAACGCGATTTCGGCGCTTCTGAGGGCCGAAAACGCGATATCGGCCGATTTGCGATCTGTCAGCAGATTCGGTTTCTGGGCAGTTTACATGTCGAACTGCACGGTAGAAACGATAAAACAGCTCCTCCGTGCAGTTTTCATACCGAGTCACCGTCCACTGGGCTCAGCGAGAAAACGCGATTTCGGCGCTTCTGAGGGCCGAAAACGCGATATCGGCCGATTTGCGATCTGTCAGCAGATTCGGTTTCTGGGCAGTTTACATGTCGAACTGCACGGTAGAAACGATAAAACAGCTCTCCCCCGTGCAGTTTTCATACCGAGTCACCGTCCACTGGGCTCAGCGAGAAAACGCGATTTCGGCGCTTCTGAGGGCCGAAAACGCGATATCGGCCGATTTGCGATCTGTCAGCAGATTCGGTTTCTGGGCAGTTTACATGTCGAACTGCACGGTAGAAACGATAAAACAGCTCCTCCGTGCAGTTTTCATACCGAGTCACCGTCCACTGGGCTCAGCGAGAAAACGCGATTTCGGCGCTTCTGAGGGCCGAAAACGCGATATCGGCCGATTTGCGATCTGTCAGCAGATTCGGTTTCTGGGCAGTTTACATGTCGAACTGCACGGTAGAAACGATAAAACAGCTCCTCCGTGCAGTTTTCATACCGAGTCACCGTCCACTGGGCTCAGCGAGAAAACGCGATTTCGGCGCTTCTGAGGGCCGAAAACGCGATATCGGCCGATTTGCGATCTGTCAGCAGATTCGGTTTCTGGGCAGTTTACATGTCGAACTGCACGGTAGAAACGATAAAACAGCTCCTCCGTGCAGTTTTCATACCGAGTCACCGTCCACTGGGCTCAGCGAGAAAACGCGATTTCGGCGCTTCTGAGGGCCGAAAACGCGATATCGGCCGATTTGCGATCTGTCAGCAGATTCGGTTTCTGGGCAGTTTACATGTCGAACTGCACGGTAGAAACGATAAAACAGCTCCTCCGTGCAGTTTTCATACCGAGTCACCGTCCACTGGGCTCAGCGAGAAAACGCGATTTCGGCGCTTCTGAGGGCCGAAAACGCGATATCGGCCGATTTGCGATCTGTCAGCAGATTCGGTTTCTGGGCAGTTTACATGTCGAACTGCACGGTAGAAACGATAAAACAGCTCCTCCGTGCAGTTTTCATACCGAGTCACCGTCCACTGGGCTCAGCGAGAAAACGCGATTTCGGCGCTTCTGAGGGCCGAAAACGCGATATCGGCCGATTTGCGATCTGTCAGCAGATTCGGTTTCTGGGCAGTTTACATGTCGAACTGCACGGTAGAAACGATAAAACAGCTCCTCCGTGCAGTTTTCATACCGAGTCACCGTCCACTGGCTCAGCGAGAAAACGCGATTTCGGCGCTTCTGAGGGCCGAAAACGCGATATCGGCCGATTTGCGATCTGTCAGCAGATTCGGTTTCTGGGCAGTTTACATGTCGAACTGCACGGTAGAAACGATAAAACAGCTCCTCCGTGCAGTTTTCATACCGAGTCACCGTCCACTGGGCTCAGCGAGAAAACGCGATTTCGGCGCTTCTGAGGGCCGAAAACGCGATATCGGCCGATTTGCGATCTGTCAGCAGATTCGGTTTCTGGGCAGTTTACATGTCGAACTGCACGGTAGAAACGATAAAACAGCTCCTCCGTGCAGTTTTCATACCGAGTCACCGTCCACTGGGCTCAGCGAGAAAACGCGATTTCGGCGCTTCTGAGGGCCGAAAACGCGATATCGGCCGATTTGCGATCTGTCAGCAGATTCGGTTTCTGGGCAGTTTACATGTCGAACTGCACGGTAGAAACGATAAAACAGCTCCTCCGTGCAGTTTTCATACCGAGTCACCGTCCACTGGGCTCAGCGAGAAAACGCGATTTCGGCGCTTCTGAGGGCCGAAAACGCGATATCGGCCGATTTGCGATCTGTCAGCAGATTCGGTTTCTGGGCAGTTTACATGTCGAACTGCACGGTAGAAACGATAAAACAGCTCCTCCGTGCAGTTTTCATACCGAGTCACCGTCCACTGGGCTCAGCGAGAAAACGCGATTTCGGCGCTTCTGAGGGCCGAAAACGCGATATCGGCCGATTTGCGATCTGTCAGCAGATTCGGTTTCTGGGCAGTTTACATGTCGAACTGCACGGTAGAAACGATAAAACAGCTCCTCCGTGCAGTTTTCATACCGAGTCACCGTCCACTGGGCTCAGCGAGAAAACGCGATTTCGGCGCTTCTGAGGGCCGAAAACGCGATATCGGCCGATTTTCGATCTGTCAGCAGATTCGGTTTCTGGGCAGTTTACATGTCGAACTGCACGGTAGAAACGATAAAACAGCTCCTCCGTGCAGTTTTCATACCGAGTCACCGTCCACTGGGCTCAGCGAGAAAACGCGATTTCGGCGCTTCTGAGGGCCGAAAACGCGATATCGGCCGATTTGCGATCTGTCAGCAGATTCGGTTTCTGGGCAGTTTACATGTCGAACTGCACGGTAGAAACGATAAAACAGCTCCTCCGTGCAGTTTTCATACCGAGTCACCGTCCACTGGGCTCAGCGAGAAAACGCGATTTCGGCGCTTCTGAGGGCCGAAAACGCGATATCGGCCGATTTGCGATCTGTCAGCAGATTCGGTTTCTGGGCAGTTTACATGTCGAACTGCACGGTAGAAACGATAAAACAGCTCCTCCGTGCAGTTTTCATACCGAGTCACCGTCCACTGGGCTCAGCGAGAAAACGCGATTTCGGCGCTTCTGAGGGCCGAAAACGCGATATCGGCCGATTTTCGATCTGTCAGCAGATTCGGTTTCTGGGCAGTTTACATGTCGAACTGCACGGTAGAAACGATAAAACAGCTCCTCCGTGCAGTTTTCATACCGAGTCACCGTCCACTGGGCTCAGCGAGAAAACGCGATTTCGGCGCTTCTGAGGGCCGAAAACGCGATATCGGCCGATTTGCGATCTGTCAGCAGATTCGGTTTCTGGGCAGTTTACATGTCGAACTGCACGGTAGAAACGATAAAACAGCTCCTCCGTGCAGTTTTCATACCGAGTCACCGTCCACTGGGCTCAGCGAGAAAACGCGATTTCGGCGCTTCTGAGGGCCGAAAACGCGATATCGGCCGATTTGCGATCTGTCAGCAGATTCGGTTTCTGGGCAGTTTACATGTCGAACTGCACGGTAGAAACGATAAAACAGCTCCTCCGTGCAGTTTTCATACCGAGTCACCGTCCACTGGGCTCAGCGAGAAAACGCGATTTCGGCGCTTCTGAGGGCCGAAAACGCGATATCGGCCGATTTGCGATCTGTCAGCAGATTCGGTTTCTGGGCAGTTTACATGTCGAACTGCACGGTAGAAACGATAAAACAGCTCCTCCGTGCAGTTTTCATACCGAGTCACCGTCCACTGGGCTCAGCGAGAAAACGCGATTTCGGCGCTTCTGAGGGCCGAAAACGCGATATCGGCCGATTTGCGATCTGTCAGCAGATTCGGTTTCTGGGCAGTTTACATGTCGAACTGCACGGTAGAAACGATAAAACAGCTCCTCCGTGCAGTTTTCATACCGAGTCACCGTCCACTGGGCTCAGCGAGAAAACGCGATTTCGGCGCTTCTGAGGGCCGAAAACGCGATATCGGCCGATTTGCGATCTGTCAGCAGATTCGGTTTCTGGGCAGTTTACATGTCGAACTGCACGGTAGAAACGATAAAACAGCTCCTCCGTGCAGTTTTCATACCGAGTCACCGTCCACTGGGCTCAGCGAGAAAACGCGATTTCGGCGCTTCTGAGGGCCGAAAACGCGATATCGGCCGATTTGCGATCTGTCAGCAGATTCGGTTTCTGGGCAGTTTACATGTCGAACTGCACGGTAGAAACGATAAAACAGCTCCTCCGTGCAGTTTTCATACCGAGTCACCGTCCACTGGGCTCAGCGAGAAAACGCGATTTCGGCGCTTCTGAGGGCCGAAAACGCGATATCGGCCGATTTGCGATCTGTCAGCAGATTCGGTTTCTGGGCAGTTTACATGTCGAACTGCACGGTAGAAACGATAAAACAGCTCCTCCGTGCAGTTTTCATACCGAGTCACCGTCCACTGGGCTCAGCGAGAAAACGCGATTTCGGCGCTTCTGAGGGCCGAAAACGCGATATCGGCCGATTTTCGATCTGTCAGCAGATTCGGTTTCTGGGCAGTTTACATGTCGAACTGCACGGTAGAAACGATAAAACAGCTCCTCCGTGCAGTTTTCATACCGAGTCACCGTCCACTGGGCTCAGCGAGAAAACGCGATTTCGGCGCTTCTGAGGGCCGAAAACGCGATATCGGCCGATTTGCGATCTGTCAGCAGATTCGGTTTCTGGGCAGTTTACATGTCGAACTGCACGGTAGAAACGATAAAACAGCTCCTCCGTGCAGTTTTCATACCGAGTCACCGTCCACTGGGCTCAGCGAGAAAACGCGATTTCGGCGCTTCTGAGGGCCGAAAACGCGATATCGGCCGATTTGCGATCTGTCAGCAGATTCGGTTTCTGGGCAGTTTACATGTCGAACTGCACGGTAGAAACGATAAAACAGCTCCTCCGTGCAGTTTTCATACCGAGTCACCGTCCACTGGGCTCAGCGAGAAAACGCGATTTCGGCGCTTCTGAGGGCCGAAAACGCGATATCGGCCGATTTGCGATCTGTCAGCAGATTCGGTTTCTGGGCAGTTTACATGTCGAACTGCACGGTAGAAACGATAAAACAGCTCCTCCGTGCAGTTTTCATACCGAGTCACCGTCCACTGGGCTCAGCGAGAAAACGCGATTTCGGCGCTTCTGAGGGCCGAAAACGCGATATCGGCCGATTTTCGATCTGTCAGCAGATTCGGTTTCTGGGCAGTTTACATGTCGAACTGCACGGTAGAAACGATAAAACAGCTCCTCCGTGCAGTTTTCATACCGAGTCACCGTCCACTGGGCTCAGCGAGAAAACGCGATTTCGGCGCTTCTGAGGGCCGAAAACGCGATATCGGCCGATTTGCGATCTGTCAGCAGATTCGGTTTCTGGGCAGTTTACATGTCGAACTGCACGGTAGAAACGATAAAACAGCTCCTCCGTGCAGTTTTCATACCGAGTCACCGTCCACTGGGCTCAGCGAGAAAACGCGATTTCGGCGCTTCTGAGGGCCGAAAACGCGATATCGGCCGATTTGCGATCTGTCAGCAGATTCGGTTTCTGGGCAGTTTACATGTCGAACTGCACGGTAGAAACGATAAAACAGCTCCTCCGTGCAGTTTTCATACCGAGTCACCGTCCACTGGGCTCAGCGAGAAAACGCGATTTCGGCGCTTCTGAGGGCCGAAAACGCGATATCGGCCGATTTGCGATCTGTCAGCAGATTCGGTTTCTGGGCAGTTTACATGTCGAACTGCACGGTAGAAACGATAAAACAGCTCCTCCGTGCAGTTTTCATACCGAGTCACCGTCCACTGGGCTCAGCGAGAAAACGCGATTTCGGCGCTTCTGAGGGCCGAAAACGCGATATCGGCCGATTTGCGATCTGTCAGCAGATTCGGTTTCTGGGCAGTTTACATGTCGAACTGCACGGTAGAAACGATAAAACAGCTCCTCCGTGCAGTTTTCATACCGAGTCACCGTCCACTGGGCTCAGCGAGAAAACGCGATTTCGGCGCTTCTGAGGGCCGAAAACGCGATATCGGCCGATTTGCGATCTGTCAGCAGATTCGGTTTCTGGGCAGTTTACATGTCGAACTGCACGGTAGAAACGATAAAACAGCTCCTCCGTGCAGTTTTCATACCGAGTCACCGTCCACTGGGCTCAGCGAGAAAACGCGATTTCGGCGCTTCTGAGGGCCGAAAACGCGATATCGGCCGATTTTCGATCTGTCAGCAGATTCGGTTTCTGGGCAGTTTACATGTCGAACTGCACGGTAGAAACGATAAAACAGCTCCTCCGTGCAGTTTTCATACCGAGTCACCGTCCACTGGGCTCAGCGAGAAAACGCGATTTCGGCGCTTCTGAGGGCCGAAAACGCGATATCGGCCGATTTGCGATCTGTCAGCAGATTCGGTTTCTGGGCAGTTTACATGTCGAACTGCACGGTAGAAACGATAAAACAGCTCCTCCGTGCAGTTTTCATACCGAGTCACCGTCCACTGGGCTCAGCGAGAAAACGCGATTTCGGCGCTTCTGAGGGCCGAAAACGCGATATCGGCCGATTTGCGATCTGTCAGCAGATTCGGTTTCTGGGCAGTTTACATGTCGAACTGCACGGTAGAAACGATAAAACAGCTCCTCCGTGCAGTTTTCATACCGAGTCACCGTCCACTGGGCTCAGCGAGAAAACGCGATTTCGGCGCTTCTGAGGGCCGAAAACGCGATATCGGCCGATTTGCGATCTGTCAGCAGATTCGGTTTCTGGGCAGTTTACATGTCGAACTGCACGGTAGAAACGATAAAACAGCTCCTCCGTGCAGTTTTCATACCGAGTCACCGTCCACTGGGCTCAGCGAGAAAACGCGATTTCGGCGCTTCTGAGGGCCGAAAACGCGATATCGGCCGATTTGCGATCTGTCAGCAGATTCGGTTTCTGGGCAGTTTACATGTCGAACTGCACGGTAGAAACGATAAAACAGCTCCTCCGTGCAGTTTTCATACCGAGTCACCGTCCACTGGGCTCAGCGAGAAAACGCGATTTCGGCGCTTCTGAGGGCCGAAAACGCGATATCGGCCGATTTTCGATCTGTCAGCAGATTCGGTTTCTGGGCAGTTTACATGTCGAACTGCACGGTAGAAACGATAAAACAGCTCCTCCGTGCAGTTTTCATACCGAGTCACCGTCCACTGGGCTCAGCGAGAAAACGCGATTTCGGCGCTTCTGAGGGCCGAAAACGCGATATCGGCCGATTTGCGATCTGTCAGCAGATTCGGTTTCTGGGCAGTTTACATGTCGAACTGCACGGTAGAAACGATAAAACAGCTCCTCCGTGCAGTTTTCATACCGAGTCACCGTCCACTGGGCTCAGCGAGAAAACGCGATTTCGGCGCTTCTGAGGGCCGAAAACGCGATATCGGCCGATTTGCGATCTGTCAGCAGATTCGGTTTCTGGGCAGTTTACATGTCGAACTGCACGGTAGAAACGATAAAACAGCTCCTCCGTGCAGTTTTCATACCGAGTCACCGTCCACTGGGCTCAGCGAGAAAACGCGATTTCGGCGCTTCTGAGGGCCGAAAACGCGATCGGGGCCGATTTTCGATCTGTCAGCAGATTCGGTTTCTGGGCAGTTTACATGTCGAACTGCACGGTAGAAACGATAAAACAGCTCCTCCGTGCAGTTTTCATACCGAGTCACCGTCCACTGGGCTCAGCGAGAAAACGCGATTTCGGCGCTTCTGAGGGCCGAAAACGCGATATCGGCCGATTTGCGATCTGTCAGCAGATTCGGTTTCTGGGCAGTTTACATGTCGAACTGCACGGTAGAAACGATAAAACAGCTCCTCCGTGCAGTTTTCATACCGAGTCACCGTCCACTGGGCTCAGCGAGAAAACGCGATTTCGGCGCTTCTGAGGGCCGAAAACGCGATATCGGCCGATTTTCGATCTGTCAGCAGATTCGGTTTCTGGGCAGTTTACATGTCGAACTGCACGGTAGAAACGATAAAACAGCTCCTCCGTGCAGTTTTCATACCGAGTCACCGTCCACTGGGCTCAGCGAGAAAACGCGATTTCGGCGCTTCTAGGGCCGAAAACGCGATATCGGCCGATTTGCGATCTGTCAGCAGATTCGGTTTCTGGGCAGTTTACATGTCGAACTGCACGGTAGAAACGATAAAACAGCTCCTCCGTGCAGTTTTCATACCGAGTCACCGTCCACTGGGCTCAGCGAGAAAACGCGATTTCGGCGCTTCTGAGGGCCGAAAACGCGATATCGGCCGATTTTCGATCTGTCAGCAGATTCGGTTTCTGGGCAGTTTACATGTCGAACTGCACGGTAGAAACGATAAAACAGCTCCTCCGTGCAGTTTTCATACCGAGTCACCGTCCACTGGGCTCAGCGAGAAAACGCGATTTCGGCGCTTCTGAGGGCCGAAAACGCGATATCGGCCGATTTGCGATCTGTCAGCAGATTCGGTTTCTGGGCAGTTTACATGTCGAACTGCACGGTAGAAACGATAAAACAGCTCCTCCGTGCAGTTTTCATACCGAGTCACCGTCCACTGGGCTCAGCGAGAAAACGCGATTTCGGCGCTTCTGAGGGCCGAAAACGCGATATCGGCCGATTTGCGATCTGTCAGCAGATTCGGTTTCTGGGCAGTTTACATGTCGAACTGCACGGTAGAAACGATAAAACAGCTCCTCCGTGCAGTTTTCATACCGAGTCACCGTCCACTGGGCTCAGCGAGAAAACGCGATTTCGGCGCTTCTGAGGGCCGAAAACGCGATATCGGCCGATTTGCGATCTGTCAGCAGATTCGGTTTCTGGGCAGTTTACATGTCGAACTGCACGGTAGAAACGATAAAACAGCTCCTCCGTGCAGTTTTCATACCGAGTCACCGTCCACTGGGCTCAGCGAGAAAACGCGATTTCGGCGCTTCTGAGGGCCGAAAACGCGATATCGGCCGATTTTCGATCTGTCAGCAGATTCGGTTTCTGGGCAGTTTACATGTCGAACTGCACGGTAGAAACGATAAAACAGCTCCTCCGTGCAGTTTTCATACCGAGTCACCGTCCACTGGGCTCAGCGAGAAAACGCGATTTCGGCGCTTCTGAGGGCCGAAAACGCGATATCGGCCGATTTGCGATCTGTCAGCAGATTCGGTTTCTGGGCAGTTTACATGTCGAACTGCACGGTAGAAACGATAAAACAGCTCCTCCGTGCAGTTTTCATACCGAGTCACCGTCCACTGGGCTCAGCGAGAAAACGCGATTTCGGCGCTTCTGAGGGCCGAAAACGCGATATCGGCCGATTTGCGATCTGTCAGCAGATTCGGTTTCTGGGCAGTTTACATGTCGAACTGCACGGTAGAAACGATAAAACAGCTCCTCCGTGCAGTTTTCATACCGAGTCACCGTCCACTGGGCTCAGCGAGAAAACGCGATTTCGGCGCTTCTGAGGGCCGAAAACGCGATATCGGCCGATTTGCGATCTGTCAGCAGATTCGGTTTCTGGGCAGTTTACATGTCGAACTGCACGGTAGAAACGATAAAACAGCTCCTCCGTGCAGTTTTCATACCGAGTCACCGTCCACTGGGCTCAGCGAGAAAACGCGATTTCGGCGCTTCTGAGGGCCGAAAACGCGATATCGGCCGATTTGCGATCTGTCAGCAGATTCGGTTTCTGGGCAGTTTACATGTCGAACTGCACGGTAGAAACGATAAAACAGCTCCTCCGTGCAGTTTTCATACCGAGTCACCGTCCACTGGGCTCAGCGAGAAAACGCGATTTCGGCGCTTCTGAGGGCCGAAAACGCGATATCGGCCGATTTTCGATCTGTCAGCAGATTCGGTTTCTGGGCAGTTTACATGTCGAACTGCACGGTAGAAACGATAAAACAGCTCCTCCGTGCAGTTTTCATACCGAGTCACCGTCCACTGGGCTCAGCGAGAAAACGCGATTTCGGCGCTTCTGAGGGCCGAAAACGCGATATCGGCCGATTTGCGATCTGTCAGCAGATTCGGTTTCTGGGCAGTTTACATGTCGAACTGCACGGTAGAAACGATAAAACAGCTCCTCCGTGCAGTTTTCATACCGAGTCACCGTCCACTGGGCTCAGCGAGAAAACGCGATTTCGGCGCTTCTGAGGGCCGAAAACGCGATATCGGCCGATTTGCGATCTGTCAGCAGATTCGGTTTCTGGGCAGTTTACATGTCGAACTGCACGGTAGAAACGATAAAACAGCTCCTCCGTGCAGTTTTCATACCGAGTCACCGTCCACTGGGCTCAGCGAGAAAACGCGATTTCGGCGCTTCTGAGGGCCGAAAACGCGATATCGGCCGATTTGCGATCTGTCAGCAGATTCGGTTTCTGGGCAGTTTACATGTCGAACTGCACGGTAGAAACGATAAAACAGCTCCTCCGTGCAGTTTTCATACCGAGTCACCGTCCACTGGGCTCAGCGAGAAAACGCGATTTCGGCGCTTCTGAGGGCCGAAAACGCGATATCGGCCGATTTGCGATCTGTCAGCAGATTCGGTTTCTGGGCAGTTTACATGTCGAACTGCACGGTAGAAACGATAAAACAGCCTCCGTGCAGTTTTCATACCGAGTCACCGTCCACTGGGCTCAGCGAGAAAACGCGATTTCGGCGCTTCTGAGGGCCGAAAACGCGATATCGGCCGATTTGCGATCTGTCAGCAGATTCGGTTTCTGGGCAGTTTACATGTCGAACTGCACGGTAGAAACGATAAAACAGCTCCTCCGTGCAGTTTTCATACCGAGTCACCGTCCACTGGGCTCAGCGAGAAAACGCGATTTCGGCGCTTCTGAGGGCCGAAAACGCGATATCGGCCGATTTGCGATCTGTCAGCAGATTCGGTTTCTGGGCAGTTTACATGTCGAACTGCACGGTAGAAACGATAAAACAGCTCCTCCGTGCAGTTTTCATACCGAGTCACCGTCCACTGGGCTCAGCGAGAAAACGCGATTTCGGCGCTTCTGAGGGCCGAAAACGCGATATCGGCCGATTTGCGATCTGTCAGCAGATTCGGTTTCTGGGCAGTTTACATGTCGAACTGCACGGTAGAAACGATAAAACAGCTCCTCCGTGCAGTTTTCATACCGAGTCACCGTCCACTGGGCTCAGCGAGAAAACGCGATTTCGGCGCTTCTGAGGGCCGAAAACGCGATATCGGCCGATTTGCGATCTGTCAGCAGATTCGGTTTCTGGGCAGTTTACATGTCGAACTGCACGGTAGAAACGATAAAACAGCTCCTCCGTGCAGTTTTCATACCGAGTCACCGTCCACTGGGCTCAGCGAGAAAACGCGATTTCGGCGCTTCTGAGGGCCGAAAACGCGATATCGGCCGATTTGCGATCTGTCAGCAGATTCGGTTTCTGGGCAGTTTACATGTCGAACTGCACGGTAGAAACGATAAAACAGCTCCTCCGTGCAGTTTTCATACCGAGTCACCGTCCACTGGGCTCAGCGAGAAAACGCGATTTCGGCGCTTCTGAGGGCCGAAAACGCGATATCGGCCGATTTGCGATCTGTCAGCAGATTCGGTTTCTGGGCAGTTTACATGTCGAACTGCACGGTAGAAACGATAAAACAGCTCCTCCGTGCAGTTTTCATACCGAGTCACCGTCCACTGGGCTCAGCGAGAAAACGCGATTTCGGCGCTTCTGAGGGCCGAAAACGCGATATCGGCCGATTTGCGATCTGTCAGCAGATTCGGTTTCTGGGCAGTTTACATGTCGAACTGCACGGTAGAAACGATAAAACAGCTCCTCCGTGCAGTTTTCATACCGAGTCACCGTCCACTGGGCTCAGCGAGAAAACGCGATTTCGGCGCTTCTGAGGGCCGAAAACGCGATATCGGCCGATTTGCGATCTGTCAGCAGATTCGGTTTCTGGGCAGTTTACATGTCGAACTGCACGGTAGAAACGATAAAACAGCTCCTCCGTGCAGTTTTCATACCGAGTCACCGTCCACTGGGCTCAGCGAGAAAACGCGATTTCGGCGCTTCTGAGGGCCGAAAACGCGATATCGGCCGATTTGCGATCTGTCAGCAGATTCGGTTTCTGGGCAGTTTACATGTCGAACTGCACGGTAGAAACGATAAAACAGCTCCTCCGTGCAGTTTTCATACCGAGTCACCGTCCACTGGGCTCAGCGAGAAAACGCGATTTCGGCGCTTCTGAGGGCCGAAAACGCGATATCGGCCGATTTTCGATCTGTCAGCAGATTCGGTTTCTGGGCAGTTTACATGTCGAACTGCACGGTAGAAACGATAAAACAGCTCCTCCGTGCAGTTTTCATACCGAGTCACCGTCCACTGGGCTCAGCGAGAAAACGCGATTTCGGCGCTTCTGAGGGCCGAAAACGCGATATCGGCCGATTTGCGATCTGTCAGCAGATTCGGTTTCTGGGCAGTTTACATGTCGAACTGCACGGTAGAAACGATAAAACAGCTCCTCCGTGCAGTTTTCATACCGAGTCACCGTCCACTGGGCTCAGCGAGAAAACGCGATTTCGGCGCTTCTGAGGGCCGAAAACGCGATATCGGCCGATTTGCGATCTGTCAGCAGATTCGGTTTCTGGGCAGTTTACATGTCGAACTGCACGGTAGAAACGATAAAACAGCTCCTCCGTGCAGTTTTCATACCGAGTCACCGTCCACTGGGCTCAGCGAGAAAACGCGATTTCGGCGCTTCTGAGGGCCGAAAACGCGATATCGGCCGATTTGCGATCTGTCAGCAGATTCGGTTTCTGGGCAGTTTACATGTCGAACTGCACGGTAGAAACGATAAAACAGCTCCTCCGTGCAGTTTTCATACCGAGTCACCGTCCACTGGGCTCAGCGAGAAAACGCGATTTCGGCGCTTCTGAGGGCCGAAAACGCGATATCGGCCGATTTGCGATCTGTCAGCAGATTCGGTTTCTGGGCAGTTTACATGTCGAACTGCACGGTAGAAACGATAAAACAGCTCCTCCGTGCAGTTTTCATACCGAGTCACCGTCCACTGGGCTCAGCGAGAAAACGCGATTTCGGCGCTTCTGAGGGCCGAAAACGCGATATCGGCCGATTTGCGATCTGTCAGCAGATTCGGTTTCTGGGCAGTTTACATGTCGAACTGCACGGTAGAAACGATAAAACAGCTCCTCCGTGCAGTTTTCATACCGAGTCACCGTCCACTGGGCTCAGCGAGAAAACGCGATTTCGGCGCTTCTGAGGGCCGAAAACGCGATATCGGCCGATTTGCGATCTGTCAGCAGATTCGGTTTCTGGGCAGTTTACATGTCGAACTGCACGGTAGAAACGATAAAACAGCTCCTCCGTGCAGTTTTCATACCGAGTCACCGTCCACTGGGCTCAGCGAGAAAACGCGATTTCGGCGCTTCTGAGGGCCGAAAACGCGATATCGGCCGATTTTCGATCTGTCAGCAGATTCGGTTTCTGGGCAGTTTACATGTCGAACTGCACGGTAGAAACGATAAAACAGCTCCTCCGTGCAGTTTTCATACCGAGTCACCGTCCACTGGGCTCAGCGAGAAAACGCGATTTCGGCGCTTCTGAGGGCCGAAAACGCGATATCGGCCGATTTGCGATCTGTCAGCAGATTCGGTTTCTGGGCAGTTTACATGTCGATTTGCGATCTGTCAGCAGATTCGGTTTCTGGGCAGTTTACATGTCGAACTGCACGGTAGAAACGATAAAACAGCTCCTCCGTGCAGTTTTCATACCGAGTCACCGTCCACTGGGCTCAGCGAGAAAACGCGATTTCGGCGCTTCTGAGGGCCGAAAACGCGATATCGGCCGATTTTCGATCTGTCAGCAGATTCGGTTTCTGGGCAGTTTACATGTCGAACTGCACGGTAGAAACGATAAAACAGCTCCTCCGTGCAGTTTTCATACCGAGTCACCGTCCACTGGGCTCAGCGAGAAAACGCGATTTCGGCGCTTCTGAGGGCCGAAAACGCGATATCGGCCGATTTGCGATCTGTCAGCAGATTCGGTTTCTGGGCAGTTTACATGTCGAACTGCACGGTAGAAACGATAAAACAGCTCCTCCGTGCAGTTTTCATACCGAGTCACCGTCCACTGGGCTCAGCGAGAAAAACGCGATTTCGGCGCTTCTGAGGGCCGAAAACGCGATATCGGCCGATTTGCGATCTGTCAGCAGATTCGGTTTCTGGGCAGTTTACATGTCGAACTGCACGGTAGAAACGATAAAACAGCTCCTCCGTGCAGTTTTCATACCGAGTCACCGTCCACTGGGCTCAGCGAGAAAACGCGATTTCGGCGCTTCTGAGGGCCGAAAACGCGATATCGGCCGATTTGCGATCTGTCAGCAGATTCGGTTTCTGGGCAGTTTACATGTCGAACTGCACGGTAGAAACGATAAAACAGCTCCTCCGTGCAGTTTTCATACCGAGTCACCGTCCACTGGGCTCAGCGAGAAAACGCGATTTCGGCGCTTCTGAGGGCCGAAAACGCGATATCGGCCGATTTTCGATCTGTCAGCAGATTCGGTTTCTGGGCAGTTTACATGTCGAACTGCACGGTAGAAACGATAAAACAGCTCCTCCGTGCAGTTTTCATACCGAGTCACCGTCCACTGGGCTCAGCGAGAAAACGCGATTTCGGCGCTTCTGAGGGCCGAAAACGCGATATCGGCCGATTTGCGATCTGTCAGCAGATTCGGTTTCTGGGCAGTTTACATGTCGAACTGCACGGTAGAAACGATAAAACAGCTCCTCCGTGCAGTTTTCATACCGAGTCACCGTCCACTGGGCTCAGCGAGAAAACGCGATTTCGGCGCTTCTGAGGGCCGAAAACGCGATATCGGCCGATTTGCGATCTGTCAGCAGATTCGGTTTCTGGGCAGTTTACATGTCGAACTGCACGGTAGAAACGATAAAACAGCTCCTCCGTGCAGTTTTCATACCGAGTCACCGTCCACTGGGCTCAGCGAGAAAACGCGATTTCGGCGCTTCTGAGGGCCGAAAACGCGATATCGGCCGATTTGCGATCTGTCAGCAGATTCGGTTTCTGGGCAGTTTACATGTCGAACTGCACGGTAGAAACGATAAAACAGCTCCTCCGTGCAGTTTTCATACCGAGTCACCGTCCACTGGGCTCAGCGAGAAAACGCGATTTCGGCGCTTCTGAGGGCCGAAAACGCGATATCGGCCGATTTGCGATCTGTCAGCAGATTCGGTTTCTGGGCAGTTTACATGTCGAACTGCACGGTAGAAACGATAAAACAGCTCCTCCGTGCAGTTTTCATACCGAGTCACCGTCCACTGGGCTCAGCGAGAAAACGCGATTTCGGCGCTTCTGAGGGCCGAAAACGCGATATCGGCCGATTTGCGATCTGTCAGCAGATTCGGTTTCTGGGCAGTTTACATGTCGAACTGCACGGTAGAAACGATAAAACAGCTCCTCCGTGCAGTTTTCATACCGAGTCACCGTCCACTGGGCTCAGCGAGAAAACGCGATTTCGGCGCTTCTGAGGGCCGAAAACGCGATATCGGCCGATTTGCGATCTGTCAGCAGATTCGGTTTCTGGGCAGTTTACATGTCGAACTGCACGGTAGAAACGATAAAACAGCTCCTCCGTGCAGTTTTCATACCGAGTCACCGTCCACTGGGCTCAGCGAGAAAACGCGATTTCGGCGCTTCTGAGGGCCGAAAACGCGATATCGGCCGATTTGCGATCTGTCAGCAGATTCGGTTTCTGGGCAGTTTACATGTCGAACTGCACGGTAGAAACGATAAAACAGCTCCTCCGTGCAGTTTTCATACCGAGTCACCGTCCACTGGGCTCAGCGAGAAAACGCGATTTCGGCGCTTCTGAGGGCCGAAAACGCGATATCGGCCGATTTGCGATCTGTCAGCAGATTCGGTTTCTGGGCAGTTTACATGTCGAACTGCACGGTAGAAACGATAAAACAGCTCCTCCGTGCAGTTTTCATACCGAGTCACCGTCCACTGGGCTCAGCGAGAAAACGCGATTTCGGCGCTTCTGAGGGCCGAAAACGCGATATCGGCCGATTTGCGATCTGTCAGCAGATTCGGTTTCTGGGCAGTTTACATGTCGAACTGCACGGTAGAAACGATAAAACAGCTCCTCCGTGCAGTTTTCATACCGAGTCACCGTCCACTGGGCTCAGCGAGAAAACGCGATTTCGGCGCTTCTGAGGGCCGAAAACGCGATATCGGCCGATTTGCGATCTGTCAGCAGATTCGGTTTCTGGGCAGTTTACATGTCGAACTGCACGGTAGAAACGATAAAACAGCTCCTCCGTGCAGTTTTCATACCGAGTCACCGTCCACTGGGCTCAGCGAGAAAACGCGATTTCGGCGCTTCTGAGGGCCGAAAACGCGATATCGGCCGATTTGCGATCTGTCAGCAGATTCGGTTTCTGGGCAGTTTACATGTCGAACTGCACGGTAGAAACGATAAAACAGCTCCTCCGTGCAGTTTTCATACCGAGTCACCGTCCACTGGGCTCAGCGAGAAAACGCGATTTCGGCGCTTCTGAGGGCCGAAAACGCGATATCGGCCGATTTGCGATCTGTCAGCAGATTCGGTTTCTGGGCAGTTTACATGTCGAACTGCACGGTAGAAACGATAAAACAGCTCCTCCGTGCAGTTTTCATACCGAGTCACCGTCCACTGGGCTCAGCGAGAAAACGCGATTTCGGCGCTTCTGAGGGCCGAAAACGCGATATCGGCCGATTTGCGATCTGTCAGCAGATTCGGTTTCTGGGCAGTTTACATGTCGAACTGCACGGTAGAAACGATAAAACAGCTCCTCCGTGCAGTTTTCATACCGAGTCACCGTCCACTGGGCTCAGCGAGAAAACGCGATTTCGGCGCTTCTGAGGGCCGAAAACGCGATATCGGCCGATTTTCGATCTGTCAGCAGATTCGGTTTCTGGGCAGTTTACATGTCGAACTGCACGGTAGAAACGATAAAACAGCTCCTCCGTGCAGTTTTCATACCGAGTCACCGTCCACTGGGCTCAGCGAGAAAACGCGATTTCGGCGCTTCTGAGGGCCGAAAACGCGATATCGGCCGATTTTCGATCTGTCAGCAGATTCGGTTTCTGGGCAGTTTACATGTCGAACTGCACGGTAGAAACGATAAAACAGCTCCTCCGTGCAGTTTTCATACCGAGTCACCGTCCACTGGGCTCAGCGAGAAAACGCGATTTCGGCGCTTCTGAGGGCCGAAAACGCGATATCGGCCGATTTGCGATCTGTCAGCAGATTCGGTTTCTAGGCAGTTTACATGTCGAACTGCACGGTAGAAACGATAAAACAGCTCCTCCGTGCAGTTTTCATACCGAGTCACCGTCCACTGGGCTCAGCGAGAAAACGCGATTTCGGCGCTTCTGAGGGCCGAAAACGCGATATCGGCCGATTTGCGATCTGTCAGCAGATTCGGTTTCTGGGCAGTTTACATGTCGAACTGCACGGTAGAAACGATAAAACAGCTCCTCCGTGCAGTTTTCATACCGAGTCACCGTCCACTCGGCTCAGCGAGAAAACGCGATTTCGGCACTTCTGAGGGCCGAAAACGCGATATCGGCCGATTTTCGATCTGTCAGCAGATTCGGTTTCTGGGCAGTTTACATGTCGAACTGCACGGTAGAAACGATAAAACAGCTCCTCCGTGCAGTTTTCATACCGAGTCACCGTCCACTGGGCTCAGCGAGAAAACGCGATTTCGGCGCTTCTGAGGGCCGAAAACGCGATATCGGCCGATTTGCGATCTGTCAGCAGCTGACTTGCGATCTGTCAGCAGATTCGGTTTCTGGGCAGTTTACATGTCGAACTGCACGGTAGAAACGATAAAACAGCTCCTCCGTGCAGTTTTCATACCGAGTCACCGTCCACTGGGCTCAGCGAGAAAACGCGATTTCGGCGCTTCTGAGGGCCGAAAACGCGATATCGGCCGATTTGCGATCTGTCAGCAGATTCGGTTTCTGGGCAGTTTACATGTCGAACTGCACGGTAGAAACGATAAAACAGCTCCTCCGTGCAGTTTTCATACCGAGTCACCGTCCACTGGGCTCAGCGAGAAAACGCGATTTCGGCGCTTCTGAGGGCCGAAAACGCGATATCGGCCGATTTGCGATCTGTCAGCAGATTCGGTTTCTGGGCAGTTTACATGTCGAACTGCACGGTAGAAACGATAAAACAGCTCCTCCGTGCAGTTTTCATACCGAGTCACCGTCCACTGGGCTCAGCGAGAAAACGCGATTTCGGCGCTTCTGAGGGCCGAAAACGCGATATCGGCCGATTTGCGATCTGTCAGCAGATTCGGTTTCTGGGCAGTTTACATGTCGAACTGCACGGTAGAAACGATAAAACAGCTCCTCCGTGCAGTTTTCATACCGAGTCACCGTCCACTGGGCTCAGCGAGAAAACGCGATTTCGGCGCTTCTGAGGGCCGAAAACGCGATATCGGCCGATTTTCGATCTGTCAGCAGATTCGGTTTCTGGGCAGTTTACATGTCGAACTGCACGGTAGAAACGATAAAACAGCTCCTCCGTGCAGTTTTCATACCGAGTCACCGTCCACTGGGCTCAGCGAGAAAACGCGATTTCGGCGCTTCTGAGGGCCGAAAACGCGATATCGGCCGATTTGCGATCTGTCAGCAGATTCGGTTTCTGGGCAGTTTACATGTCGAACTGCACGGTAGAAACGATAAAACAGCTCCTCCGTGCAGTTTTCATACCGAGTCACCGTCCACTGGGCTCAGCGAGAAAACGCGATTTCGGCGCTTCTGAGGGCCGAAAACGCGATATCGGCCGATTTGCGATCTGTCAGCAGATTCGGTTTCTGGGCAGTTTACATGTCGAACTGCACGGTAGAAACGATAAAACAGCTCCTCCGTGCAGTTTTCATACCGAGTCACCGTCCACTGGGCTCAGCGAGAAAACGCGATTTCGGCGCTTCTGAGGGCCGAAAACGCGATATCGGCCGATTTGCGATCTGTCAGCAGATTCGGTTTCTGGGCAGTTTACATGTCGAACTGCACGGTAGAAACGATAAAACAGCTCCTCCGTGCAGTTTTCATACCGAGTCACCGTCCACTGGGCTCAGCGAGAAAACGCGATTTCGGCGCTTCTGAGGGCCGAAAACGCGATATCGGCCGATTTGCGATCTGTCAGCAGATTCGGTTTCTGGGCAGTTTACATGTCGAACTGCACGGTAGAAACGATAAAACAGCTCCTCCGTGCAGTTTTCATACCGAGTCACCGTCCACTGGGCTCAGCGAGAAAACGCGATTTCGGCGCTTCTGAGGGCCGAAAACGCGATATCGGCCGATTTGCGATCTGTCAGCAGATTCGGTTTCTGGGCAGTTTACATGTCGAACTGCACGGTAGAAACGATAAAACAGCTCCTCCGTGCAGTTTTCATACCGAGTCACCGTCCACTGGGCTCAGCGAGAAAACGCGATTTCGGCGCTTCTGAGGGCCGAAAACGCGATATCGGCCGATTTGCGATCTGTCAGCAGATTCGGTTTCTGGGCAGTTTACATGTCGAACTGCACGGTAGAAACGATAAAACAGCTCCTCCGTGCAGTTTTCATACCGAGTCACCGTCCACTGGGCTCAGCGAGAAAACGCGATTTCGGCGCTTCTGAGGGCCGAAAACGCGATATCGGCCGATTTGCGATCTGTCAGCAGATTCGGTTTCTGGGCAGTTTACATGTCGAACTGCACGGTAGAAACGATAAAACAGCTCCTCCGTGCAGTTTTCATACCGAGTCACCGTCCACTGGGCTCAGCGAGAAAACGCGATTTCGGCGCTTCTGAGGGCCGAAAACGCGATATCGGCCGATTTGCGATCTGTCAGCAGATTCGGTTTCTGGGCAGTTTACATGTCGAACTGCACGGTAGAAACGATAAAACAGCTCCTCCGTGCAGTTTTCATACCGAGTCACCGTCCACTGGGCTCAGCGAGAAAACGCGATTTCGGCGCTTCTGAGGGCCGAAAACGCGATATCGGCCGATTTGCGATCTGTCAGCAGATTCGGTTTCTGGGCAGTTTACATGTCGAACTGCACGGTAGAAACGATAAAACAGCTCCTCCGTGCAGTTTTCATACCGAGTCACCGTCCACTGGGCTCAGCGAGAAAACGCGATTTCGGCGCTTCTGAGGGCCGAAAACGCGATATCGGCCGATTTGCGATCTGTCAGCAGATTCGGTTTCTGGGCAGTTTACATGTCGAACTGCACGGTAGAAACGATAAAACAGCTCCTCCGTGCAGTTTTCATACCGAGTCACCGTCCACTGGGCTCAGCGAGAAAACGCGATTTCGGCGCTTCTGAGGGCCGAAAACGCGATATCGGCCGATTTGCGATCTGTCAGCAGATTCGGTTTCTGGGCAGTTTACATGTCGAACTGCACGGTAGAAACGATAAAACAGCTCCTCCGTGCAGTTTTCATACCGAGTCACCGTCCACTGGGCTCAGCGAGAAAACGCGATTTCGGCGCTTCTGAGGGCCGAAAACGCGATATCGGCCGATTTTCGATCTGTCAGCAGATTCGGTTTCTGGGCAGTTTACATGTCGAACTGCACGGTAGAAACGATAAAACAGCTCCTCCGTGCAGTTTTCATACCGAGTCACCGTCCACTGGGCTCAGCGAGAAAACGCGATTTCGGCGCTTCTGAGGGCCGAAAACGCGATATCGGCCGATTTGCGATCTGTCAGCAGATTCGGTTTCTGGGCAGTTTACATGTCGAACTGCACGGTAGAAACGATAAAACAGCTCCTCCGTGCAGTTTTCATACCGAGTCACCGTCCACTGGGCTCAGCGAGAAAACGCGATTTCGGCGCTTCTGAGGGCCGAAAACGCGATATCGGCCGATTTGCGATCTGTCAGCAGATTCGGTTTCTGGGCAGTTTACATGTCGAACTGCACGGTAGAAACGATAAAACAGCTCCTCCGTGCAGTTTTCATACCGAGTCACCGTCCACTGGGCTCAGCGAGAAAACGCGATTTCGGCGCTTCTGAGGGCCGAAAACGCGATATCGGCCGATTTGCGATCTGTCAGCAGATTCGGTTTCTGGGCAGTTTACATGTCGAACTGCACGGTAGAAACGATAAAACAGCTCCTCCGTGCAGTTTTCATACCGAGTCACCGTCCACTGGGCTCAGCGAGAAAACGCGATTTCGGCGCTTCTGAGGGCCGAAAACGCGATATCGGCCGATTTGCGATCTGTCAGCAGATTCGGTTTCTGGGCAGTTTACATGTCGAACTGCACGGTAGAAACGATAAAACAGCTCCTCCGTGCAGTTTTCATACCGAGTCACCGTCCACTGGGCTCAGCGAGAAAACGCGATTTCGGCGCTTCTGAGGGCCGAAAACGCGATATCGGCCGATTTGCGATCTGTCAGCAGATTCGGTTTCTGGGCAGTTTACATGTCGAACTGCACGGTAGAAACGATAAAACAGCTCCTCCGTGCAGTTTTCATACCGAGTCACCGTCCACTGGGCTCAGCGAGAAAACGCGATTTCGGCGCTTCTGAGGGCCGAAAACGCGATATCGGCCGATTTGCGATCTGTCAGCAGATTCGGTTTCTGGGCAGTTTACATGTCGAACTGCACGGTAGAAACGATAAAACAGCTCCTCCGTGCAGTTTTCATACCGAGTCACCGTCCACTGGGCTCAGCGAGAAAACGCGATTTCGGCGCTTCTGAGGGCCGAAAACGCGATATCGGCCGATTTGCGATCTGTCAGCAGATTCGGTTTCTGGGCAGTTTACATGTCGAACTGCACGGTAGAAACGATAAAACAGCTCCTCCGTGCAGTTTTCATACCGAGTCACCGTCCACTGGGCTCAGCGAGAAAACGCGATTTCGGCGCTTCTGAGGGCCGAAAACGCGATATCGGCCGATTTGCGATCTGTCAGCAGATTCGGTTTCTGGGCAGTTTACATGTCGAACTGCACGGTAGAAACGATAAAACAGCTCCTCCGTGCAGTTTTCATACCGAGTCACCGTCCACTGGGCTCAGCGAGAAAACGCGATTTCGGCGCTTCTGAGGGCCGAAAACGCGATATCGGCCGATTTGCGATCTGTCAGCAGATTCGGTTTCTGGGCAGTTTACATGTCGAACTGCACGGTAGAAACGATAAAACAGCTCCTCCGTGCAGTTTTCATACCGAGTCACCGTCCACTGGGCTCAGCGAGAAAACGCGATTTCGGCGCTTCTGAGGGCCGAAAACGCGATATCGGCCGATTTTCGATCTGTCAGCAGATTCGGTTTCTGGGCAGTTTACATGTCGAACTGCACGGTAGAAACGATAAAACAGCTCCTCCGTGCAGTTTTCATACCGAGTCACCGTCCACTGGGCTCAGCGAGAAAACGCGATTTCGGCGCTTCTGAGGGCCGAAAACGCGATATCGGCCGATTTGCGATCTGTCAGCAGATTCGGTTTCTGGGCAGTTTACATGTCGAACTGCACGGTAGAAACGATAAAACAGCTCCTCCGTGCAGTTTTCATACCGAGTCACCGTCCACTGGGCTCAGCGAGAAAACGCGATTTCGGCGCTTCTGAGGGCCGAAAACGCGATATCGGCCGATTTGCGATCTGTCAGCAGATTCGGTTTCTGGGCAGTTTACATGTCGAACTGTGGTAGAAACGATAAAACAGCTCCTCCGTGCAGTTTTCATACCGAGTCACCGTCCACTGGGCTCAGCGAGAAAACGCGATTTCGGCGCTTCTGAGGGCCGAAAACGCGATATCGGCCGATTTGCGATCTGTCAGCAGATTCGGTTTCTGGGCAGTTTACATGTCGAACTGCACGGTAGAAACGATAAAACAGCTCCTCCGTGCAGTTTTCATACCGAGTCACCGTCCACTGGGCTCAGCGAGAAAACGCGATTTCGGCGCTTCTGAGGGCCGAAAACGCGATATCGGCCGATTTGCGATCTGTCAGCAGATTCGGTTTCTGGGCAGTTTACATGTCGAACTGCACGGTAGAAACGATAAAACAGCTCCTCCGTGCAGTTTTCATACCGAGTCACCGTCCACTGGGCTCAGCGAGAAAACGCGATTTCGGCGCTTCTGAGGGCCGAAAACGCGATATCGGCCGATTTGCGATCTGTCAGCAGATTCGGTTTCTGGGCAGTTTACATGTCGAACTGCACGGTAGAAACGATAAAACAGCTCCTCCGTGCAGTTTTCATACCGAGTCACCGTCCACTGGGCTCAGCGAGAAAACGCGATTTCGGCGCTTCTGAGGGCCGAAAACGCGATATCGGCCGATTTGCGATCTGTCAGCAGATTCGGTTTCTGGGCAGTTTACATGTCGAACTGCACGGTAGAAACGATAAAACAGCTCCTCCGTGCAGTTTTCATACCGAGTCACCGTCCACTGGGCTCAGCGAGAAAACGCGATTTCGGCGCTTCTGAGGGCCGAAAACGCGATATCGGCCGATTTGCGATCTGTCAGCAGATTCGGTTTCTGGGCAGTTTACATGTCGAACTGCACGGTAGAAACGATAAAACAGCTCCTCCGTGCAGTTTTCATACCGAGTCACCGTCCACTGGGCTCAGCGAGAAAACGCGATTTCGGCGCTTCTGAGGGCCGAAAACGCGATATCGGCCGATTTGCGATCTGTCAGCAGATTCGGTTTCTGGGCAGTTTACATGTCGAACTGCACGGTAGAAACGATAAAACAGCTCCTCCGTGCAGTTTTCATACCGAGTCACCGTCCACTGGGCTCAGCGAGAAAACGCGATTTCGGCGCTTCTGAGGGCCGAAAACGCGATATCGGCCGATTTGCGATCTGTCAGCAGATTCGGTTTCTGGGCAGTTTACATGTCGAACTGCACGGTAGAAACGATAAAACAGCTCCTCCGTGCAGTTTTCATACCGAGTCACCGTCCACTGGGCTCAGCGAGAAAACGCGATTTCGGCGCTTCTGAGGGCCGAAAACGCGATATCGGCCGATTTGCGATCTGTCAGCAGATTCGGTTTCTGGGCAGTTTACATGTCGAACTGCACGGTAGAAACGATAAAACAGCTCCTCCGTGCAGTTTTCATACCGAGTCACCGTCCACTGGGCTCAGCGAGAAAACGCGATTTCGGCGCTTCTGAGGGCCGAAAACGCGATATCGGCCGATTTGCGATCTGTCAGCAGATTCGGTTTCTGGGCAGTTTACATGTCGAACTGCACGGTAGAAACGATAAAACAGCTCCTCCGTGCAGTTTTCATACCGAGTCACCGTCCACTGGGCTCAGCGAGAAAACGCGATTTCGGCGCTTCTGAGGGCCGAAAACGCGATATCGGCCGATTTTCGATCTGTCAGCAGATTCGGTTTCTGGGCAGTTTACATGTCGAACTGCACGGTAGAAACGATAAAACAGCTCCTCCGTGCAGTTTTCATACCGAGTCACCGTCCACTGGGCTCAGCGAGAAAACGCGATTTCGGCGCTTCTGAGGGCCGAAAACGCGATATCGGCCGATTTGCGATCTGTCAGCAGATTCGGTTTCTGGGCAGTTTACATGTCGAACTGCACGGTAGAAACGATAAAACAGCTCCTCCGTGCAGTTTTCATACCGAGTCACCGTCCACTGGGCTCAGCGAGAAAACGCGATTTCGGCGCTTCTGAGGGCCGAAAACGCGATATCGGCCGATTTGCGATCTGTCAGCAGATTCGGTTTCTGGGCAGTTTACATGTCGAACTGCACGGTAGAAACGATAAAACAGCTCCTCCGTGCAGTTTTCATACCGAGTCACCGTCCACTGGGCTCAGCGAGAAAACGCGATTTCGGCGCTTCTGAGGGCCGAAAACGCGATATCGGCCGATTTTCGATCTGTCAGCAGATTCGGTTTCTGGGCAGTTTACATGTCGAACTGCACGGTAGAAACGATAAAACAGCTCCTCCGTGCAGTTTTCATACCGAGTCACCGTCCACTGGGCTCAGCGAGAAAACGCGATTTCGGCGCTTCTGAGGGCCGAAAACGCGATATCGGCCGATTTGCGATCTGTCAGCAGATTCGGTTTCTGGGCAGTTTACATGTCGAACTGCACGGTAGAAACGATAAAACAGCTCCTCCGTGCAGTTTTCATACCGAGTCACCGTCCACTGGGCTCAGCGAGAAAACGCGATTTCGGCGCTTCTGAGGGCCGAAAACGCGATATCGGCCGATTTGCGATCTGTCAGCAGATTCGGTTTCTGGGCAGTTTACATGTCGAACTGCACGGTAGAAACGATAAAACAGCTCCTCCGTGCAGTTTTCATACCGAGTCACCGTCCACTGGGCTCAGCGAGAAAACGCGATTTCGGCGCTTCTGAGGGCCGAAAACGCGATATCGGCCGATTTGCGATCTGTCAGCAGATTCGGTTTCTGGGCAGTTTACATGTCGAACTGCACGGTAGAAACGATAAAACAGCTCCTCCGTGCAGTTTTCATACCGAGTCACCGTCCACTGGGCTCAGCGAGAAAACGCGATTTCGGCGCTTCTGAGGGCCGAAAACGCGATATCGGCCGATTTGCGATCTGTCAGCAGATTCGGTTTCTGGGCAGTTTACATGTCGAACTGCACGGTAGAAACGATAAAACAGCTCCTCCGTGCAGTTTTCATACCGAGTCACCGTCCACTGGGCTCAGCGAGAAAACGCGATTTCGGCGCTTCTGAGGGCCGAAAACGCGATATCGGCCGATTTTCGATCTGTCAGCAGATTCGGTTTCTGGGCAGTTTACATGTCGAACTGCACGGTAGAAACGATAAAACAGCTCCTCCGTGCAGTTTTCATACCGAGTCACCGTCCACTGGGCTCAGCGAGAAAACGCGATTTCGGCGCTTCTGAGGGCCGAAAACGCGATATCGGCCGATTTGCGATCTGTCAGCAGATTCGGTTTCTGGGCAGTTTACATGTCGAACTGCACGGTAGAAACGATAAAACAGCTCCTCCGTGCAGTTTTCATACCGAGTCACCGTCCACTGGGCTCAGCGAGAAAACGCGATTTCGGCGCTTCTGAGGGCCGAAAACGCGATATCGGCCGATTTTCGATCTGTCAGCAGATTCGGTTTCTGGGCAGTTTACATGTCGAACTGCACGGTAGAAACGATAAAACAGCTCCTCCGTGCAGTTTTCATACCGAGTCACCGTCCACTGGGCTCAGCGAGAAAACGCGATTTCGGCGCTTCTGAGGGCCGAAAACGCGATATCGGCCGATTTGCGATCTGTCAGCAGATTCGGTTTCTGGGCAGTTTACATGTCGAACTGCACGGTAGAAACGATAAAACAGCTCCTCCGTGCAGTTTTCATACCGAGTCACCGTCCACTGGGCTCAGCGAGAAAACGCGATTTCGGCGCTTCTGAGGGCCGAAAACGCGATATCGGCCGATTTGCGATCTGTCAGCAGATTCGGTTTCTGGGCAGTTTACATGTCGAACTGCACGGTAGAAACGATAAAACAGCTCCTCCGTGCAGTTTTCATACCGAGTCACCGTCCACTGGGCTCAGCGAGAAAACGCGATTTCGGCGCTTCTGAGGGCCGAAAACGCGATATCGGCCGATTTGCGATCTGTCAGCAGATTCGGTTTCTGGGCAGTTTACATGTCGAACTGCACGGTAGAAACGATAAAACAGCTCCTCCGTGCAGTTTTCATACCGAGTCACCGTCCACGGGCTCAGCGAGAAAACGCGATTTCGGCGCTTCTGAGGGCCGAAAACGCGATATCGGCCGATTTGCGATCTGTCAGCAGATTCGGTTTCTGGGCAGTTTACATGTCGAACTGCACGGTAGAAACGATAAAACAGCTCCTCCGTGCAGTTTTCATACCGAGTCACCGTCCACTGGGCTCAGCGAGAAAACGCGATTTCGGCGCTTCTGAGGGCCGAAAACGCGATATCGGCCGATTTGCGATCTGTCAGCAGATTCGGTTTCTGGGCAGTTTACATGTCGAACTGCACGGTAGAAACGATAAAACAGCTCCTCCGTGCAGTTTTCATACCGAGTCACCGTCCACTGGGCTCAGCGAGAAAACGCGATTTCGGCGCTTCTGAGGGCCGAAAACGCGATATCGGCCGATTTGCGATCTGTCAGCAGATTCGGTTTCTGGGCAGTTTACATGTCGAACTGCACGGTAGAAACGATAAAACAGCTCCTCCGTGCAGTTTTCATACCGAGTCACCGTCCACTGGGCTCAGCGAGAAAACGCGATTTTCGGCGCGATTCGGCGCTTCTGAGGGCCGAAAACGCGATATCGGCCGATTTGCGATCTGTCAGCAGATTCGGTTTCTGGGCAGTTTACATGTCGAACTGCACGGTAGAAACGATAAAACAGCTCCTCCGTGCAGTTTTCATACCGAGTCACCGTCCACTGGGCTCAGCGAGAAAACGCGATTTCGGCGCTTCTGAGGGCCGAAAACGCGATATCGGCCGATTTTCGATCTGTCAGCAGATTCGGTTTCTGGGCAGTTTACATGTCGAACTGCACGGTAGAAACGATAAAACAGCTCCTCCGTGCAGTTTTCATACCGAGTCACCGTCCACTGGGCTCAGCGAGAAAACGCGATTTCGGCGCTTCTGAGGGCCGAAAACGCGATATCGGCCGATTTGCGATCTGTCAGCAGATTCGGTTTCTGGGCAGTTTACATGTCGAACTGCACGGTAGAAACGATAAAACAGCTCCTCCGTGCAGTTTTCATACCGAGTCACCGTCCACTGGGCTCAGCGAGAAAACGCGATTTCGGCGCTTCTGAGGGCCGAAAACGCGATATCGGCCGATTTGCGATCTGTCAGCAGATTCGGTTTCTGGGCAGTTTACATGTCGAACTGCACGGTAGAAACGATAAAACAGCTCCTCCGTGCAGTTTTCATACCGAGTCACCGTCCACTGGGCTCAGCGAGAAAACGCGATTTCGGCGCTTCTGAGGGCCGAAAACGCGATATCGGCCGATTTTCGATCTGTCAGCAGATTCGGTTTCTGGGCAGTTTACATGTCGAACTGCACGGTAGAAACGATAAAACAGCTCCTCCGTGCAGTTTTCATACCGAGTCACCGTCCACTGGGCTCAGCGAGAAAACGCGATTTCGGCGCTTCTGAGGGCCGAAAACGCGATATCGGCCGATTTGCGATCTGTCAGCAGATTCGGTTTCTGGGCAGTTTACATGTCGAACTGCACGGTAGAAACGATAAAACAGCTCCTCCGTGCAGTTTTCATACCGAGTCACCGTCCACTGGGCTCAGCGAGAAAACGCGATTTCGGCGCTTCTGAGGGCCGAAAACGCGATATCGGCCGATTTGCGATCTGTCAGCAGATTCGGTTTCTGGGCAGTTTACATGTCGAACTGCACGGTAGAAACGATAAAACAGCTCCTCCGTGCAGTTTTCATACCGAGTCACCGTCCACTGGGCTCAGCGAGAAAACGCGATTTCGGCGCTTCTGAGGGCCGAAAACGCGATATCGGCCGATTTGCGATCTGTCAGCAGATTCGGTTTCTGGGCAGTTTACATGTCGAACTGCACGGTAGAAACGATAAAACAGCTCCTCCGTGCAGTTTTCATACCGAGTCACCGTCCACTGGGCTCAGCGAGAAAACGCGATTTCGGCGCTTCTGAGGGCCGAAAACGCGATATCGGCCGATTTGCGATCTGTCAGCAGATTCGGTTTCTGGGCAGTTTACATGTCGAACTGCACGGTAGAAACGATAAAACAGCTCCTCCGTGCAGTTTTCATACCGAGTCACCGTCCACTGGGCTCAGCGAGAAAACGCGATTTCGGCGCTTCTGAGGGCCGAAAACGCGATATCGGCCGATTTGCGATCTGTCAGCAGATTCGGTTTCTGGGCAGTTTACATGTCGAACTGCACGGTAGAAACGATAAAACAGCTCCTCCGTGCAGTTTTCATACCGAGTCACCGTCCACTGGGCTCAGCGAGAAAACGCGATTTCGGCGCTTCTGAGGGCCGAAAACGCGATATCGGCCGATTTGCGATCTGTCAGCAGATTCGGTTTCTGGGCAGTTTACATGTCGAACTGCACGGTAGAAACGATAAAACAGCTCCTCCGTGCAGTTTTCATACCGAGTCACCGTCCACTGGGCTCAGCGAGAAAACGCGATTTCGGCGCTTCTGAGGGCCGAAAACGCGATATCGGCCGATTTGCGATCTGTCAGCAGATTCGGTTTCTGGGCAGTTTACATGTCGAACTGCACGGTAGAAACGATAAAACAGCTCCTCCGTGCAGTTTTCATACCGAGTCACCGTCCACTGGGCTCAGCGAGAAAACGCGATTTCGGCGCTTCTGAGGGCCGAAAACGCGATATCGGCCGATTTGCGATCTGTCAGCAGATTCGGTTTCTGGGCAGTTTACATGTCGAACTGCACGGTAGAAACGATAAAACAGCTCCTCCGTGCAGTTTTCATACCGAGTCACCGTCCACTGGGCTCAGCGAGAAAACGCGATTTCGGCGCTTCTGAGGGCCGAAAACGCGATATCGGCCGATTTGCGATCTGTCAGCAGATTCGGTTTCTGGGCAGTTTACATGTCGAACTGCACGGTAGAAACGATAAAACAGCTCCTCCGTGCAGTTTTCATACCGAGTCACCGTCCACTGGGCTCAGCGAGAAAACGCGATTTCGGCGCTTCTGAGGGCCGAAAACGCGATATCGGCCGATTTGCGATCTGTCAGCAGATTCGGTTTCTGGGCAGTTTACATGTCGAACTGCACGGTAGAAACGATAAAACAGCTCCTCCGTGCAGTTTTCATACCGAGTCACCGTCCACTGGGCTCAGCGAGAAAACGCGATTTCGGCGCTTCTGAGGGCCGAAAACGCGATATCGGCCGATTTGCGATCTGTCAGCAGATTCGGTTTCTGGGCAGTTTACATGTCGAACTGCACGGTAGAAACGATAAAACAGCTCCTCCGTGCAGTTTTCATACCGAGTCACCGTCCACTGGGCTCAGCGAGAAAACGCGATTTCGGCGCTTCTGAGGGCCGAAAACGCGATATCGGCCGATTTGCGATCTGTCAGCAGATTCGGTTTCTGGGCAGTTTACATGTCGAACTGCACGGTAGAAACGATAAAACAGCTCCTCCGTGCAGTTTTCATACCGAGTCACCGTCCACTGGGCTCAGCGAGAAAACGCGATTTCGGCGCTTCTGAGGGCCGAAAACGCGATATCGGCCGATTTGCGATCTGTCAGCAGATTCGGTTTCTGGGCAGTTTACATGTCGAACTGCACGGTAGAAACGATAAAACAGCTCCTCCGTGCAGTTTTCATACCGAGTCACCGTCCACTGGGCTCAGCGAGAAAACGCGATTTCGGCGCTTCTGAGGGCCGAAAACGCGATATCGGCCGATTTGCGATCTGTCAGCAGATTCGGTTTCTGGGCAGTTTACATGTCGAACTGCACGGTAGAAACGATAAAACAGCTCCTCCGTGCAGTTTTCATACCGAGTCACCGTCCACTGGGCTCAGCGAGAAAACGCGATTTCGGCGCTTCTTCTGAGGGCCGAAAACGCGATATCGGCCGATTTGCGATCTGTCAGCAGATTCGGTTTCTGGGCAGTTTACATGTCGAACTGCACGGTAGAAACGATAAAACAGCTCCTCCGTGCAGTTTTCATACCGAGTCACCGTCCACTGGGCTCAGCGAGAAAACGCGATTTCGGCGCTTCTGAGGGCCGAAAACGCGATATCGGCCGATTTGCGATCTGTCAGCAGATTCGGTTTCTGGGCAGTTTACATGTCGAACTGCACGGTAGAAACGATAAAACAGCTCCTCCGTGCAGTTTTCATACCGAGTCACCGTCCACTGGGCTCAGCGAGAAAACGCGATTTCGGCGCTTCTGAGGGCCGAAAACGCGATATCGGCCGATTTGCGATCTGTCAGCAGATTCGGTTTCTGGGCAGTTTACATGTCGAACTGCACGGTAGAAACGATAAAACAGCTCCTCCGTGCAGTTTTCATACCGAGTCACCGTCCACTGGGCTCAGCGAGAAAACGCGATTTCGGCGCTTCTGAGGGCCGAAAACGCGATATCGGCCGATTTGCGATCTGTCAGCAGATTCGGTTTCTGGGCAGTTTACATGTCGAACTGCACGGTAGAAACGATAAAACAGCTCCTCCGTGCAGTTTTCATACCGAGTCACCGTCCACTGGGCTCAGCGAGAAAACGCGATTTCGGCGCTTCTGAGGGCCGAAAACGCGATATCGGCCGATTTGCGATCTGTCAGCAGATTCGGTTTCTGGGCAGTTTACATGTCGAACTGCACGGTAGAAACGATAAAACAGCTCCTCCGTGCAGTTTTCATACCGAGTCACCGTCCACTGGGCTCAGCGAGAAAACGCGATTTCGGCGCTTCTGAGGGCCGAAAACGCGATATCGGCCGATTTGCGATCTGTCAGCAGATTCGGTTTCTGGGCAGTTTACATGTCGAACTGCACGGTAGAAACGATAAAACAGCTCCTCCGTGCAGTTTTCATACCGAGTCACCGTCCACTGGGCTCAGCGAGAAAACGCGATTTCGGCGCTTCTGAGGGCCGAAAACGCGATATCGGCCGATTTTCGATCTGTCAGCAGATTCGGTTTCTGGGCAGTTTACATGTCGAACTGCACGGTAGAAACGATAAAACAGCTCCTCCGTGCAGTTTTCATACCGAGTCACCGTCCACTGGGCTCAGCGAGAAAACGCGATTTCGGCGCTTCTGAGGGCCGAAAACGCGATATCGGCCGATTTGCGATCTGTCAGCAGATTCGGTTTCTGGGCAGTTTACATGTCGAACTGCACGGTAGAAACGATAAAACAGCTCCTCCGTGCAGTTTTCATACCGAGTCACCGTCCACTGGGCTCAGCGAGAAAACGCGATTTCGGCGCTTCTGAGGGCCGAAAACGCGATATCGGCCGATTTGCGATCTGTCAGCAGATTCGGTTTCTGGGCAGTTTACATGTCGAACTGCACGGTAGAAACGATAAAACAGCTCCTCCGTGCAGTTTTCATACCGAGTCACCGTCCACTGGGCTCAGCGAGAAAACGCGATTTCGGCGCTTCTGAGGGCCGAAAACGCGATATCGGCCGATTTGCGATCTGTCAGCAGATTCGGTTTCTGGGCAGTTTACATGTCGAACTGCACGGTAGAAACGATAAAACAGCTCCTCCGTGCAGTTTTCATACCGAGTCACCGTCCACTGGGCTCAGCGAGAAAACGCGATTTCGGCGCTTCTGAGGGCCGAAAACGCGATATCGGCCGATTTGCGATCTGTCAGCAGATTCGGTTTCTGGGCAGTTTACATGTCGAACTGCACGGTAGAAACGATAAAACAGCTCCTCCGTGCAGTTTTCATACCGAGTCACCGTCCACTGGGCTCAGCGAGAAAACGCGATTTCGGCGCTTCTGAGGGCCGAAAACGCGATATCGGCGATTTGCGATCTGTCAGCAGATTCGGTTTCTGGGCAGTTTACATGTCGAACTGCACGGTAGAAACGATAAAACAGCTCCTCCGTGCAGTTTTCATACCGAGTCACCGTCCACTGGGCTCAGCGAGAAAACGCGATTTCGGCGCTTCTGAGGGCCGAAAACGCGATATCGGCCGATTTGCGATCTGTCAGCAGATTCGGTTTCTGGGCAGTTTACATGTCGAACTGCACGGTAGAAACGATAAAACAGCTCCTCCGTGCAGTTTTCATACCGAGTCACCGTCCACTGGGCTCAGCGAGAAAACGCGATTTCGGCGCTTCTGAGGGCCGAAAACGCGATATCGGCCGATTTGCGATCTGTCAGCAGATTCGGTTTCTGGGCAGTTTACATGTCGAACTGCACGGTAGAAACGATAAAACAGCTCCTCCGTGCAGTTTTCATACCGAGTCACCGTCCACTGGGCTCAGCGAGAAAACGCGATTTCGGCGCTTCTGAGGGCCGAAAACGCGATATCGGCCGATTTGCGATCTGTCAGCAGATTCGGTTTCTGGGCAGTTTACATGTCGAACTGCACGGTAGAAACGATAAAACAGCTCCTCCGTGCAGTTTTCATACCGAGTCACCGTCCACTGGGCTCAGCGAGAAAACGCGATTTCGGCGCTTCTGAGGGCCGAAAACGCGATATCGGCCGATTTGCGATCTGTCAGCAGATTCGGTTTCTGGGCAGTTTACATGTCGAACTGCACGGTAGAAACGATAAAACAGCTCCTCCGTGCAGTTTTCATACCGAGTCACCGTCCACTGGGCTCAGCGAGAAAACGCGATTTCGGCGCTTCTGAGGGCCGAAAACGCGATATCGGCCGATTTGCGATCTGTCAGCAGATTCGGTTTCTGGGCAGTTTACATGTCGAACTGCACGGTAGAAACGATAAAACAGCTCCTCCGTGCAGTTTTCATACCGAGTCACCGTCCACTGGGCTCAGCGAGAAAACGCGATTTCGGCGCTTCTGAGGGCCGAAAACGCGATATCGGCCGATTTGCGATCTGTCAGCAGATTCGGTTTCTGGGCAGTTTACATGTCGAACTGCACGGTAGAAACGATAAAACAGCTCCTCCGTGCAGTTTTCATACCGAGTCACCGTCCACTGGGCTCAGCGAGAAAACGCGATTTCGGCGCTTCTGAGGGCCGAAAACGCGATATCGGCCGATTTGCGATCTGTCAGCAGATTCGGTTTCTGGGCAGTTTACATGTCGAACTGCACGGTAGAAACGATAAAACAGCTCCTCCGTGCAGTTTTCATACCGAGTCACCGTCCACTGGGCTCAGCGAGAAAACGCGATTTCGGCGCTTCTGAGGGCCGAAAACGCGATATCGGCCGATTTGCGATCTGTCAGCAGATTCGGTTTCTGGGCAGTTTACATGTCGAACTGCACGGTAGAAACGATAAAACAGCTCCTCCGTGCAGTTTTCATACCGAGTCACCGTCCACTGGGCTCAGCGAGAAAACGCGATTTCGGCGCTTCTGAGGGCCGAAAACGCGATATCGGCCGATTTGCGATCTGTCAGCAGATTCGGTTTCTGGGCAGTTTACATGTCGAACTGCACGGTAGAAACGATAAAACAGCTCCTCCGTGCAGTTTTCATACCGAGTCACCGTCCACTGGGCTCAGCGAGAAAACGCGATTTCGGCGCTTCTGAGGGCCGAAAACGCGATATCGGCCGATTTGCGATCTGTCAGCAGATTCGGTTTCTGGGCAGTTTACATGTCGAACTGCACGGTAGAAACGATAAAACAGCTCCTCCGTGCAGTTTTCATACCGAGTCACCGTCCACTGGCTCAGCGAGAAAACGCGATTTCGGCGCTTCTGAGGGCCGAAAACGCGATATCGGCCGATTTTCGATCTGTCAGCAGATTCGGTTTCTGGGCAGTTTACATGTCGAACTGCACGGTAGAAACGATAAAACAGCTCCTCCGTGCAGTTTTCATACCGAGTCACCGTCCACTGGGCTCAGCGAGAAAACGCGATTTCGGCGCTTCTGAGGGCCGAAAACGCGATATCGGCCGATTTGCGATCTGTCAGCAGATTCGGTTTCTGGGCAGTTTACATGTCGAACTGCACGGTAGAAACGATAAAACAGCTCCTCCGTGCAGTTTTCATACCGAGTCACCGTCCACTGGGCTCAGCGAGAAAACGCGATTTCGGCGCTTCTGAGGGCCGAAAACGCGATATCGGCCGATTTTCGATCTGTCAGCAGATTCGGTTTCTGGGCAGTTTACATGTCGAACTGCACGGTAGAAACGATAAAACAGCTCCTCCGTGCAGTTTTCATACCGAGTCACCGTCCACTGGGCTCAGCGAGAAAACGCGATTTCGGCGCTTCTGAGGGCCGAAAACGCGATATCGGCCGATTTGCGATCTGTCAGCAGATTCGGTTTCTGGGCAGTTTACATGTCGAACTGCACGGTAGAAACGATAAAACAGCTCCTCCGTGCAGTTTTCATACCGAGTCACCGTCCACTGGGCTCAGCGAGAAAACGCGATTTCGGCGCTTCTGAGGGCCGAAAACGCGATATCGGCCGATTTGCGATCTGTCAGCAGATTCGGTTTCTGGGCAGTTTACATGTCGAACTGCACGGTAGAAACGATAAAACAGCTCCTCCGTGCAGTTTTCATACCGAGTCACCGTCCACTGGGCTCAGCGAGAAAACGCGATTTCGGCGCTTCTGAGGGCCGAAAACGCGATATCGGCCGATTTGCGATCTGTCAGCAGATTCGGTTTCTGGGCAGTTTACATGTCGAACTGCACGGTAGAAACGATAAAACAGCTCCTCCGTGCAGTTTTCATACCGAGTCACCGTCCACTGGGC